>JAUKNK010000131.1:1495000-1700000 GCA_030765055.1 Mantis religiosa | reverse complement strand
GCTGCTGAAATTATAACAATATGAAACTCGGTGGAGTACTGTAATTTGGCAGCAGAAAATCCCACAAAAAGCAAAAATTGTTTCAAATACAAAGACCAGAGCAACAACAGCCAAGGCAATATGTGATGTTATACTGTCACAATTGAATCTCTGCTTCCAGTTTACAAAACATATTTTCTGTGTCTTCCCTGCTACAAGATTCACAATTTGAGCAATTTAACTCAATATTTCCAAAACATGCGTTCAGTGAAAGCATAAAAATGTCCCTAGTGTTTGAGTAGGACAAACGACATACATAACTTTCAGCCATCTATTCAGGAGAAAAATTCAGGAATATTGGTGGTGCTGTAAAGTTACTACAGTACCTTAGAGCTAATAATATTTCCTCCACTTTTTCTGAAGCGTTAAAACTTTTGAAATTAAATATTACTCAACCTCTAACAGCAAGTGAATCTGAGCGCTGCTTCTACACACTGAAAAAAATTAAGATATTACTTGGGAAATTTATTGGAGAAGATAGGTTAACTGCGCTCGCTATGTTGTCAATAGGAAAAGAAATGAGAGAAAACATCTGGAAATTCAACGAGAGAAGGGTTAATAAGTTTGCTACAAAGAAAGATCGTCATAGTAATCCTATTTACAAGTTAACAAACTCTTATAATAAAACAGAGTTAAAAGACGTATGGGTTTTCCTTCCTATTTGTACGAAAGTTGTTAATATGCAAGTTGCAAATAATGTGAAACAGGGTGCAGCTATATTTTGTTCATATTTACTTTATTTACGAGTCAAATATATTCACTATGGAGGTAGTGTAGGGTGCAGGAGTCGCGTTAACTTAATAACCTGCCAGGCTTCTAGGAGTCAGCTTACACTCGTGCCATTAAATATTACGAAAAAAATGTAGAAATAAGCTCCAGATCTGAAGGTATTTGGTACTCATCCTAAGGACCGCGGAAGAGTCGGGAGTGAGGCAACATGAGCTCGCAAAGATTTTGAGCGAAACCTAATATCTGACAAAACTTACACTGAGGGAAACTAAAAAATAGTATGTCCTTTAAAGTTACAGAAAATATAGTGTAATTTCGTGATATAAAATTTATAATGACATGTATTTATATTATTTATATAAATATATTTATAAATACATAACAGTAATGTTTATAATGCGTAATGTACAACATAAGAAAATATTTTAGTTTTTGCAAATTATGTTCCCTCAGCAAGCCTACATTTCAGAAATGACAAATGGCCAAACTACAATAGTAGATTACAATTTTCGTACGTTTTTTGTTGGATTTCATATGTATTTTCATTCGGTTTTGTTGATAAACTAGCAAATGTTTGACATATTTGTATTGAAACTGCAATAAACGTCCACTCGCAGCCGCAAAAATTAGAACTTCCATCCGGTATAAGTAGGTTGCCTAAGTCACTACTGGCACACCACCAAGTTCAGACCAACAAGCTGGAAATCCGGACAAAAGGGACTTAAAGTTATAAAGTGTATTTGATATTAACCTTATGTGTACTGCTAGTTCCGAATTATATTTATAACTATAACCATAATAATCATCAGAGTAATCCACAAATATACTAAAATATCTACAAATGAGAACTGGATGTTTTTCGAATCGTAAGGGTAAACTCGGTAACCGACCAACCGATTGTCACAATCTCTTACCTCTGAGGAACACTGTTCTTGATGGACTCGGTTTCTAACCCCAAATCCTATGTAATCAAACCTTTACATATAAGAAAATGAAATCATAAAAGTAGAACATGTATTCCTGTTTTCATTGAGAATGCCATAGTGTAGAAAACAGCTATTAATTCAAGAAAAACGTAGAAAATTGAAACTAAATTACAGATATTTAATATTAAGAATGTACATTTCTGATAGAAATGAGATACTAAACTGTGTTTCATATAACCTTGCCCCGCTGACATGTATCACTCCGCCTGCAACTATCTTCCCCCTCATCCTAACTGCCTAATGCTTTCGCGCCATATGCCATACGCGGTGGCTTCCCGTCACATTTAAACCTGTAGTAAACGTCATAATAATTGCTAGGAAGATAGATAAAATCATACAAATAAGAATATTAAGGCATGCAAAAATACAAGTTTATACTGAAACTGAGCAAGCTCAAACTGAATGAATGAGCAATGAAACTGAAACAAGTTTATAATGAAAGGCCTTCAGTCTTTTTTTACTGAGGTTTTTTAAACCAGCACACAAACCTTTGCTCAAATGTTTGTCTTTCAGTCTTAAAAGTCGTGTCACGCCATACTTGTGTGTGTCCTTGATTCACCCAAGTCTCGCCAAGGTAGTATATTTTGTGATTTGTATCCCGATACAGTGTGATTGTCCTTAAATAACGTCTTTGCCAGACAACAATATCACCCCTGGAATGATAAGTTTTCCTGTTGTCTCAGTTTCATGTCGCGATGTTCCTACGCATCTAACACACCTGAAGTTCAGAGCACAGCTGTTCGACTTCTCTCACTGACAAAGACGGATTCTTCTCTTTGAGTGCATTAAACATATCCACCACAATTCTTTTTTCGCCGCTTTGTAAAGGTTTTCCCTTGCGATGCTTCAACGAAAAACTGGCGGTGACTCTGCCATTGCACATATAATAAGTACACCGCAATAAACGATCAATAAAAAAATTTAGTTCTTGCACTCGGTACAGCACACCTTCGAATGGCGATATGACCAATCCAGTTCAAAACAAGGTCAGTGACAAAAGTCATATAAACAAATATGTCATCACTACCGCTAAATCACGTGCTATCGTGCCATGTGCTTGAGAGCAAAGGAACCTCCTCTTAACTTCGTTTAAGAATTAACATGCACTTCAGATAAATAAACTCTGTTGCATAATATATTTAATTAAAACGGTTACGAAAATATAAATTTGACAATTCTCTTCCAACATATAAATATATCTCACCCTGTTAAATAACGAACTAATTTTTACCGCACAACAGTCTATACTGCAATGGCAGCCATTGAGAAGTGATAAGATCACGTGATCGTTAAGAGAGACGGGGAAAGCTTATGTGAAACAAGGATTAGGTAAACAGAAGAAACAGCAAAGCAAACACAGCCTAATTAATTATAAAGGTACGAGATGCATGCCATATTTATTCCGCAAAATATTAATAAGATATTGCATTTAGCTCTAAAAGAGTTCATTACTAGTGTATGGAAAGTAGTTTATACTCGCATAGGTGTCCTTTTAGCTACCTATTTTGATACAAATGTTATTTAATAAACATAGTACGACAAGCAGATGCTTCTTCTATCGTGAAAACTTAATATTCTTCATTTCCATTTTAAGTTTCTCTCACTAGAAATAGAAATTGAGTTTTCATTTATGAATGCTGTTTAATTGGTGTGGTTATCAGCGTCCCCCTATTTTGGTCATAAAAGACCACTTAATTTTGCTTTTTATATGTTAGAATTTAAAATAAAGACAGAATTGTCGATACAATTCTCCAAACGTCTTTGTATGCATGATTCACTGTGTTTCTTAAAACATCAGGAGAGTCATATTCAAAACTCCCATGTTTTGTTCTCAAGATCAAGATCTTTTGTGCAAATCTTATAAACATTTTCTTTAGTCTAACCCTTCCTAACGAAGTTGTACGATGAAGGGTCTACTATGTTCCTGGAAGGCCACTAGGTTGGTATAGTACCCGATCAACTACACCTGTAGTAGCAGTTATATCTGTTTAAAATCCACCTACATGGAAAATTAACTTATCGGGCCACACGAGTCTATCAAACAGGTTAAGTAATCATCTCTCCATTGTTAGGTAAATCAATATATTCATAGATTTCACCCATATTTCGTCATATGCTGCTTGCAAGTTGCAGTATTATGTGAAATCACTGATTTTATACTAATGCGCATCAAAAGGACCAACGAGAAGTTGAAGGTAGATTAGTTAAAGAACAGGACGCCTACTTCGACCCTACACTGGATCCTTTGTATAAAGACCGCAGGGAGGAAATAATGGGCTGAGGAGCCCGCAGTTGGCATATAGCCTGCAACTTGCCCACACCTTAGCGGCAGAGATGTTCCGAGTTCCCTAACATGACTGGTTTAATCATCCGGCTGAATCGAATCGCCCAAACCACTGGAGGGTGACTCATCGTCTCTCCTCCAGCGATAAGCGAGAATAATTCAATCCAGCACTAGAGGTTCTAACGACTACTCTCTGACGGAGCCAAGGAGAAGTTAAAAATCTCTACTATTTGTGTCATATGCCCGCCGTCGACCGACATAAAACCCTTGAATCGTCGTGTAACACGAAAGAGGGAGACAAAGTGAGAGAAAATGGAACTTTTTAATTGCATGGGACCAAAACCCGAGCCACCTTGGTGAGAGCCAAGCAGTCTAAGCACTCAGCCATGGCGCAGCCATATATTCGTGACGTGCATTCAGAAGACGTGTTTGTGACAACAAAACAGTGAAAAACTTCAGATATACATGGGTCTTAAAATCAATTATTTCAGAGATGCAACACAAAATCGAACGATACAAAAATTGCCCAAATTGACTTCCTCTTGCTTCGATGCATGAATTTCTTCGTATGGGAACATTTGATCCTTAGTTTATGCAACTGCTGTAAATGAGACAAAGTGCCCAAACTGCTGAAGTGGTTATATTGGTGAAGGTTGATTTATGTCACAGGAACCGGCGACATATTTGAAGTAGGATACGTTGTCGTGAGGTCCACGCCCCACACGCGCCAACGGTTTCGCGTTTCCCTCGGTGTGGTGACGCGTCAAGAAGCCAAACATTACCTCGATGTAGAAGCGATGAACTCTCCTGTCTCGAGGCCGTGAAGATGATGATCTCGAAGATTTCTGTAAATTTTCCTTCTGGTAGCTGCGGCGAACGATGAGATGTGAAACCTCAATGTCGTGGTATCGATCAAAAGGGATTATACGTTTGGGCAACTATGAAATAAAATTATGAACACCGTTTCACTTTACATGTATTTATTTCTCGACATCTTTTGTTTCACAACCGACTTTTTCACTGTTATAGCACTTTACTAATTTTTAATTTTCCCCTTCGCTTTGTGAATGATGCTACGGTTTTCCGCTTATGTTATTTCTCGTCGCGTCGCGTATTCAGCGTATATTTTAATCGTTTATTACCCGTTAATGAACGGTGAACTCCACTAACTTCCTGTAGTTTTCAAGAGCCTTTACCCAAAAACACGTCTACACGCTTCGAGAGTACAAGCAAGAAGAAGAAGAAAGAAATTTAAGTATCAAATTATTGGTTCTTTTCTCTGTTTCGTTGCTAGGTTACCGACATACTAAATTTTGATTGGTCCGACGTCACAATTTGTGTATATTTAGTTTCCGGAATTTTCTGAATTTGGGATTTTAATAAACCTAAACATTCCTTGCATCATCTACATGGCCTGCTGGGTTATTGTTTTACATTGAACTTCAGATGGCCATGTTTACTTTATATGTCCATATATGGAATTTTAAAATATATTACAGACCAATATGCAATATCAGCTTTACTGTATTACACAAAATAGAACAAAAATACAAAGAATTTTCTATGAAGCACCTATTCCAGAGCATGGAACGCGGACATACTGCATGCAGCAACACGTTCCCCAGATATAAGACAACAATAAAGTTACACTTAAAAATGAGCAGATGCCAGAAAAAAAATCGATTCGGAGCGGACATACTGCATGCAGCAACACGTTCCCCAGATATAAGACAACAATAAAGTTACACTTAAAAATGAGCAGATGCCAGAAAAAAAATCGATTCGGAAAACATCGGAAGCATTCGTTGATGCTACTTTCACAGTACACGCTATGGAAAAGTATATTCATTCAATTTGAATCCCAGCTATGGCATTGAAGTTTTTTATCTGACTCTACCCTTCCATACTTTGGCCTACACGCGGCTATTCTGAAAGAACAATCAATTTTTCGAAATACGCGTTGATGCAACTCTAGCTTCATTTCAAAGCAATCCGATATATAGGAAGATGCTTTGTTGCTTGGCCTTGTGCGTGGTGACTGAGCGGTAAAACGCATGTGTCTCCTAAGTGGACTAACGTGAATTTGAATTCTTGATGTGCATATTTCTTTTTTTGCTGTTACTTTAATACCAATAACTTGGGTTCTTCTTGCATAGGATAAATAATAAGATTTTGAACCCATTCATTTATAGAAATGTAAATAACATATTCTTATTGCTTTCAAAATAAATGCAATGTTATTACAAAGTAGTTGTGTAAACACTCAGGCTCATTCATCTTTTATGAATGGCGCTGGCATATAACGAGAAGTATTTTCTCGTGAAATTTTCACTAGGTATTTGGTCACATCCATGCCCCGTAGAATGAGGGAATTAAGAGAAGAAGAGGGTTTATACACCCTGTAAGAAGTAAGCCTTTATTTTTATTTTATTTTACATATAGGAATAAAACATTTTCTTTCAGTTAGTTTAAAAACAGAGTATAGTGTTTCAGCTTCTACGCATGAGCAAATGCGACAAAATCAAGTAAATCTTAGCAATTGGTCCACCTTGGTAGCGTAGATGGTAGTGTGTCTACCTCACGTTCCAGAGGTCTCAAGTTCGAATCTTGGTCAGGCTGTGTTACCTGGATAAGGCTTTTACTGGGGTTTTCGCTTATTCTCAAAGGCGAATATAAGGTAACTCTAAGCTCTACAGACCCTGGGCTCGTTTGAGCATCATTTCGCTCATTCCATTCATCGTCTGAGATGACTTAACGTTGGAGGACGTAAATTACCGAATAATAATAATTATAATCTTAGCAATTGGAAGTTGTTTTCCAATGTGCGTAATACACATTTCGTATTTCAACAGCAAATATACCAAAATGATTTGTGGGATTCAAACCTTCGTAGGTATAGCATGATGCAGCCCCTGTCACCTAGGGACACTGAGACGACAGATAACTTGATACCAGAAAGACATTAACATAAACAAAGGAATAAATATAAATAAATGACGTATACCAGGATAGACATATGCCATAATGCTAGCATATACTCCGGAGACCGTCACAGTGACAAGGCCACTCTGCGAAGGTCACTAAACTCCCTTTGCAATCCCTGTAAACAAACAACCCAACTCTATTGTCTGTTTTGCCCTCAAGGCAAATTTTACGCCTCTCAGTCGGAAACCAACCCATTGTTAAAATCGCATGCGTGCTTCTGACATTAGGCTATAAGATTTTGACCAACGCGCAGAAGGCATGCTTCCGTATAAACTTTTGCATGCGGACTGTTAGAGAAAGCGTCTCGGTTATCCTTGTTCTTAATCTTTCCGAACGTCTAACTTCCACTACACCCACCATCCTTCTTCTGCACTCTTCTGTTTGATTTTGATCTATACGGTATTTTTCCATTACTCTACTTGTTATTTGGCTACCATTTCTTCTAGAATATTAAAGTCCTCTCTCTGTCTTGCTATATCTCATATTCTTTTCCCTCTTAGACATCTACGTTGATCTCGTACCAGACCTTCATGTACTGTACATTCAAAGACCACGTGTTCCGGTGAGTCTATCACATGGCATATGCCACATAGGTCATTTCCTTCTCTTCCTATTCTTTTAAAATACGTTCTAAACGGTCCATGACCAGAGATGTATTGCACACCATATCTCCTGGGCTGTATGTTCCTTAGCTTAAGTCGTTCCCGGATGTTTGGAAATATTTCATATACTCTTCTTCCTGTCTGCTCTTTGTCCCATTCTTTCTGCCATTGTTAAAGTAATTTTCCTTGTCTTACTCTCTGTCCCAACTATCTCTTTTATTCTTTGTATTTCTCCTCGTTTGAGCCAAAATTGCGCTCTGTATATTTGATCGACAGATCTACAGACCAAATTCCTAATATAATTAACAGCGCTAAAGTAGAAGTGGTCTTTACAACACCGCAAATTCTGACCATTATCTCTCTCCGATTCCTTTTTAATAAAGTTATATTTTTCAACAAACTTGGTCGGTGACTCCATACACTGGCATCGTACCAGACTATTCCCACAAACAAACTCAAGTGATAAGTCTACACAGATGTTAATGATAATTTGAACTTCCGCGTCGCCAAGGAATATAATTTTTTATAATATTTCCCGACTTGGTTCTCACGTTTCCTATGTGGGTATCGTAGTTGATCTTTTCGTCAATATATATATATATATATATATATATATATATATATATATATATATATATATCCCTAGGTATTGCTTCTCTAGATCTTTCAACGCTTATACCAGTCATGTTTACTGTAGGATCCCTTCTGAGCAGATCCTTGAGCAATATATATATATGTTTATTTATGAACAGCTACTTTTACTTTAACCTTTTTACACCAAGTGCCTAGTAACTCTAATACTATGTTCGCTCTAGTTTCAAGATTTCTTCTATTATCGGACTCTACAAGCAACAACACATCGTCCGTATATGCAATCCCATCTAAGACATACTGAGTTTTTGTTAGTTCTTCCAATATAGGCTCAATAAGTATGTCCCAGAAGAGAGGGCCTAGTACTGAGCCCTGTGGGCATCCCTTAATTATTTCCTTTGTAGTGATCCTATGATGTTATGCCCGCTTTAAAGGAGAATTTTGTAAACATATCTATTTTTAAAGCTATTTGGCGAAGTGTTACTCACATCTTACATGTGGGATTAGCTCTGAAGAATGCCAAAAAAGGATCTGTGAAAGTAATGAACACAGTGCAGATAAACTGAAACACAGTTTACGAGACTTAAGAGAGAAAGGACCTGCATGTGAATGAAAACTTCATCAACATAGATAAGGGATGTGTAAAAACTGAAGGACACCACTTTGATCAATTACTGGAACATATTATTAAGCTGAAGTAATTGTATGAAGACATGAGTCTGCACACTGATGAGGGTTTATAAGGAGCCAGAAACTACGTAAATTGTATACTATTAGTGTACAGTTGGGCTGTTCACCTCGCTCCCTACCGGCCTCGCATTCTCGGCTAGTAGTTCCCAAATATAAAAGGAATGAATGACAATAGGATAACATTTCAATATAAACCAGAAGATTGACGTATCGGACAATCAATATTTAAATTGTAACTGACATTTACAAATAAAACAGGCTTTAAACCCGTTAGTGATAATTGTCTCTACTTGGTGCGATAATGTAGGGTCTGGCTGACCTAATGAGTAAATGGATGTTCGCTAGATAGCTAGAGTCAACATGAAAAATTCAATGACATGGCCGGAATTCGAACCAAGGATCTCCTGGGTTCCGTCCAGTCACTCTAACCCGTTGAATTACCATGGCCAACGTGCCGTCCTGACATTAAGTTCTCCAGTTGACTCATATATTACCCCGGCAATACACAAGGGACTCCCGCATTCGAGATGCACAGTTTTATGGCGACCTAGTATCGTAAGTACTTGAGCCCCAGGCTTCTTCATTTAACTCAAATAATAAGAGTTAAATAGGTGTATCTCGAATCTTATGGGAGGGGGAGGTCGTATTGAGTTTTACCACGAATTTAAAACGTATAAATGTGTCAGTGTGAAGAACATTAATCAAAATGAAAGGTCCTAATTTCGTAAAGTTGACTATTCCTCAAGGATGCTACCCAGCTTTTGAATACAACCCTTCCGCCCTATATTTATGATTATCATTATGATTATCATTATCGTTATTTCATCATCATCATTATCATTAATTTCATTTTTAATACTTTATCGCGTTTGAAGTGTACTCTCCGTTCAATTGTTTTTTGCGATGTCATGGAAAGTGTATGGACTTTCAAAGCTTACATTTAGCGAATCTGTTTCAAACATTTGATAATCGCTTCGGTTTCATGTACAGCTTAACCGAAATCGACATATCACAGGTAATCTTTAGGTACTGCAAAAGTGCAAATAGCGCATCGTCCTGCCCTCTTTTGGTTTTGCACATCTACAGTTTCTATTGTGTAAGCTATGAATGACCTAAGTTAAAGGTTTTGAATAACCACTTTAAATGTCACATTTTAAGATTTACTTTTATGAAACAAATTTCGTTTAAAACAATAAAAGTTTAACAACCCGGCATATAATGAAATCTCAAGAACTCAATATAAAATGGAATTACATTAATATAATGCATATTACACCATTAACCTCCGTGGGGGTCACTCTCTTAAGGGTGGTACTATATTTCTCTTTTCGGAAAGCAAGTCACCGTTACAGAGAACTAAGCAGTATTTCTTTTTTGCCCAAATATGTATAACGACGACGGCGGCGACGATGATGATGATTTTGATGATGATAATGATGATTATTGCATTTTAAGGGCGCTCAACTTCCAAGTCATCAACGCCCTTAAAAAACCAATTGGTTTTAAATAACTATGAGGCTAAAAGGCTAAAGGGCTAAAAGGCTAAAAGACAAATAAAATCAAGATAAAAATGATGGTGTTGCAAAGCCTAAAATAGGGCTTAAAACCATAAAAACCGGGGTGCCATAAAAGTTTAAAATGGCTAAGACCTAAATTCTAAAAGTTATTTTTAAAAAGAACGTTAAAACCTTCCCCACCACCGTCTTGTCATTCGCGGGTATCTCTGCTAGACTTACCGGCAGCTGGAGAGACCTACGGAGACGAGTTAAGCTAAAACACTCTAAAAGTACGTGTCTGACCGTAAGCTCAGCACCGCATAGCGGGCAAACTGGTTCTGGGGTCAGGTTCAATAAATAACTGTGGCTAAAATAGCAGTGCCCAATGCGCAACCGAGCCAAAATCACCTCCTCCCGCCGGGATACTTGACAGTAGGTCGCCCACTGAATCGGAAGCGCCTGAACAGTTCTAAGCCTGTTGCCACACAGAGTGTGTGTAGTGTTTAACGCCCGCTTTTACTACATATGGTACCTCAGGCGGTGACACTGATGATGCATGAGATGAAGATGGAGCACCGGTGGAATGAGATGGCGGGGGAAACTGGAGGTCCCGGAGAAAACCCGCCCAACGCCGTGTTGTCCACCACAAATCTCACTTTGCGGTCGCCTTGGATCGAACCTGGGTCGCCTTGGTGAGAGCATCTTAGCTGCAGCATCCGCCTGTTCATTCCCCCGCAAGCCCACGTGACCGGGAACCCAAGCACACACCACGCTAACGCGTGTAAAACTTGGAGGGCGTCCTGGATACGCTGTACAAGCGGATGGTGGTTGTACAGCTCACGACGGCTATATGTATAACTATGTCGGTAGCACCGGTATAACTATGCCGGTGTAGAGGAAACCTTAGTTTCTCCTGGTGAACGATGACCGACAAGCTTCTCCAAGTCTTGACTGACTTTCTGTACATCCATGGCTGCTAGTAGGCTCACGTTCAGCCTGAATGTTGTCGCTTCAAAAGGGTTTAACCGCAGGAGGAGCTTTTCTGAATATGGCATTGTAGTTGAGTATTATTTGTTTTAGAACAGAAGATAACAAGAGGAAGTATGTAGCAGGACCCATTGCATCCTTTTGTTTGTTGTTTGTAATTTTACATCCTCCAACGTTAAGTCATATCGGATGGTGATTGAAATGGGTGAAATGATGCTCAAATGAGCCCAGGGTCCATGGAGCTTACAGTTACACGACATTCGTCTTTAAGAATAAGGGAAAGCTCCGGAAAAACCTTATCCAGGTAACTCACCCTGACCGAGATTCGAACTCGGGACCTCTTGAACGTGAGGCAGACATGCTACCATCTACGCTACCGAGGCGGGCCCGCATCCCTTTAGAAGTGGTTTATACCTATAGGTAGGTTTTTTAATTCTGTAGCCAATCTTTCTAAGTAGGATTACATAAAGAGCTATAATTTTAGCCACTGTTAAAAATTACTCTGGGGTACCTCGGGTGCCTGGAGCCCATGCGGGGAACCGATCACATCAACTGAGGCGCCATCTTCTGAGGCGCTAGACCCCTAGAGACTCACCAGGGTATTCCGACAAGCGTAGAATTTCGTTCCTCGGCGCCAAATTTCAGTTAGATATGGAATATATGAGGCTTTATAAACTAAGTATTTCATAAGGAAGGAGTGGCTAACAGAACAGGTGCATCTAAGTCTTCTGTTCTGTGCGCCTTTTAACCATTAGAGCCAACTGTCTGCAGTCTCATTAGAGATCTCGCAGGCGTTTATCATCACGGAGATTATCACAGCGCGGAAAAGGTTCAACTTAAGTTAACTTGGATTTCAGATCTCAGCATGGCATATAATGAGATGATTTCTCCTTGCGACCTTGCGGAGAGTTACCTGCTGTGCTCATGTGGCGTATAGCTACGTATAAAGTGAATGTGCATCTGCAGATGAGCTAATTTAAAATGAAACTGGTATACAAGTTACAGTGATATACAGGTTTACAGTAAGATGCAAGATAGTCATTAAATTACAAATGGGGGCGCGTGAAAGGAATAGAATATAGAGCAATTGAAATGTACAGATTGTGACACATTTAACTATTTGTTTTTCCACCATACATAAATATATACAGAAACATTATTTTCGCCACCTGTTGTAAAGTGAAACTGTATGTGTATATTTGCAGTGCCTAAAAGAAGAAAAAGAAACATTTACGGTAACTGCACCCATATGGCCTGTGACTCAAGATGGCCTAGTAGCTATTTCTTGGTAACTATGATGGTAATCCGCTAGATGGCTGCTCATTCACGTTTGGTAAATTATTTCAACTATCTCTGTGTTACACTTAGTGCGCAGTGACTAACAGCAATTTCACAGTTGAGATTCATTTGTTTGCTGCCCAAGTGTTATTATTCTATGCAGTTAAGCTTCATGTGTTACCGATACCTTAATATTTCTACAAACGGGTTACCGCGATAATTACTTCATGTAATGGTCTTGTTGTAAATTATATAATAACTTTTATGAATGCAACAACCTTGTGTAGCTATATGTGTGAAACGAGTTGCTTGTAATGTGGATCCAATATAGCCTGGTAGTATACACTTTAGAC
Source organism: Mantis religiosa (assembly GCA_030765055.1). Taxonomy (NCBI): domain Eukaryota; kingdom Metazoa; phylum Arthropoda; class Insecta; order Mantodea; family Mantidae; genus Mantis; species Mantis religiosa. The sequence continues at coordinate 1,686,980 of JAUKNK010000131.1, read as the reverse complement.
ATAGCAGGCCATATTTGGTATATAGCTTTACTATAACTTGTTAATTTATTTTCTGTAGTTATGATTTCATATCAGGATAGGATACGCGGTTGATGGTGCCAAATGACCTAGAGTAAAGTGGTACTTTTTCGATCATTTTGGACAAATCGTATTTTTGCTGAAAATATATTGAGAAAAGAAATAATATCAACCATGGCATTTCTTCTTTGAAGTTTAATGAATGTGTAACTCAAATATTACAACATTACAAGTACTTATTCAAACACAGGAGACGTTTAAAGAAATGTTCTAACGTTGATCGAAAATATACCAAAATAGGTACAATTGTGATCACTTGCTGGTACAATTTTGATCACAGGTGTCTTCCACATAAAAAGTACTTTTTCCCTCATGCACCAACACAAACTTTGCAGTACCAAAATTGCACTTTTGGCAGCGAATCCAAATCACCCTTTTCCATTGATTCCGCACTGTAATAATTCAATAAACAAAATCCACAATTATCCACATTTTTCGTAGATTGGCATTCCTATTTATTGTTCCCGTTGCTCTTGTTTATTTCTTTCTTCGTTCCATATTGGTAAATACATCTCTTGCTCTTTTCCAGGTTTTCATCCGAAGAGAGTAGAAGTGATATCTGTGTTCTCCTTTTCCGAGAAGACACCTTTTTCTGTGGAGTTGGCAAAATGGACTTGACAACATCGTGCGGAGAAACATTATTGGGTGCTGGTTTTATGGATTTGCCGTGCTCTTCATTTAATTCTTTTGAAGATATGAACTCTGCACCCTGAATGCTGGTAGTAGCTTCATTTTTGGGAATTGATAGAACAGCAGTCTCGAAGATGCAAATTTCTCCTCGGACACAATGTCTCAAATGTTTCAAATTATTTTTTGAGCCAATTGAAATGTTCTTAATTGGAGTGGCGACAGACCCGATCCTCGCTTCACTAGAAAGAAAGCTCTCTGGACCAAAGCCTCATCCATTTCGGAATTGAGAACCATTGGATGGCCAATTTTGTTTTCTATAGTTGGAGGTAAACCAGCCCACATTTTCTTAATTTGTACTTTACCACGCAAAATTCTGAAAGGAATGCCATATAATTCTGATGCACCTCTAATACTTAAATGCCCATTCATTACACTCTTCAAGGCCTCATCTAAAGCAATCTGACTCCATTTATTATAAAGTTTCTTTTCTGGTCTTTTTCGGGGCATCTAAAAAGGAAAATGGAGGTTTGTTTGAAATTAAGTATGATAAAAATGTACAATTAACATTAACCTAAATAATCAATAAATTTGGACAAGTTTGCAGTGCTGTATAATATGCCTATGTTAACCAGTTAGACCGAAAAACTAAATAACCGCAGTGATCGCAATTCTACTACGCTATCGAAATTGTACCTTTTTCCTGATCGAAAATGTACTGTTGGTAAGGGTCAAGTTATGACTAAATATTTCTGAGAATTGCCAAGAGATGGCGCCACATGTTACCCAGTCTTTATAGTTGCTTCAGAACATGTGGGAACGTAAAGCAAGTCACTAACCTCACTAACATAACATCTGCACGCATTTAAAACTAGACAATTTTTATAAGAAGGCATAAAACTAAGCAACTCCACTTACTTCTAAACAAGAAAAGCTTTATATCTCCGTATCACAAACTGGTGTAGTATTGCAAAACACAGGCGGAGCTGCAGAGTCCTGACACACTCCAACGCTACTCTAAGGCAAGTGTTACCAATAATACGAAACTAAAAATTGGCGCTAAACCTTATGTTGATCGAAATAGTATCTATATCGAAATTGAACCACCGTACCCTAACAAAAACTGTGGAGGCCATCAGTAAGACAAAAATGTCGGACTATCAAGCAGGAAAAGAATGTGATATTCTACGAAGTACTTTCCGTGTGTATGTCAAATCTGAATGAAAAATCAAAGCAAAATTTGGGCGAAAGTTTACATTGTCTGAAGAACAAACTGGCGAACTCTGTGCACGCATAGTGAGGTTGGCAGAAGTGGGATAACCAATAACAACTAACATTTTAATATTAAGTGTCTACACATACTGCAAGAAAAGCAGCATTACTCATAAATTTTCTGATTTTAAGCATGCTAGCCGCAAGTGGACAGTGGAATTTCTATCAGCAAACCCCAAAATCTTAATCCAAGCTAGGGCACAGAATTTAAACAAAATAGATGTTCAAGACCATTTTCTAAAGGTCAAAACTCTTCTTGAAGAAATTGGTGTATTTGGAAATCCTGAAGGACTTTTAAATATAGGATGAGAGAGGTTGCGGATTGAATTTACACATAGAACCATGGGTACTCGCAAAAAAGGATGCAGAGTACACATAATTGGCAATGAACATGGAGAAAATGTAACTGTTGTCTCTTGTGCAACTGCAACAGCAGCTATTTACAAAATCCCTAAAATATCCTTAAAATCTTTGTCACATAAAAAATCTCAGTATACAATGAATGAATGAACTCCTCTAGTTGCTAAGTGGAGCATAGGGCCTTCTTAACCGTGTGAATCCTAAGCCCGCAGGTAATGGGTTGAGAGTCAGAAGTGACTCTATCAGAGATTCCAGGATGGGGGATCAGCCCATAGCTGGTGATAATAAGCATAATGTATAGTCTAAACGCCATTTCATAGTTTCATGTGCTACTAACAGGAATTAAATAGGCCATATGCGGAATACAGTACACTCAGTATGCCCGAAACTCATCTTTTTTATACTTTTTATTGTGGCTTGTGTAATCATTTTAGTGGCTCCACATCATAATATTACAGGTACAGTTTGATGAACTTTATATTGTAACCAAATGCAATAATTTATTGACACACAAAAGGTGTAAAAATATAATTATTATTAGGTACGCCATATAGGGTAAAGTTACCTTACGTTTAACGTTAAAACACGATTTATACCTACTCAGAAATCTAATCTTCACATTATAGAGCGCAGTGGGGGCAAAATTAAAAAATTAGATCACTTTAATGCAATTTTTACTCTCTGAATTTTGAAGGGTATTTATTTTCACCTTTGATTAATGCATTACGGATGTCACATGATTAATCTGCCACAATCTCCCGTACATCAGCTTACACGTTTTCATAACATGTGCTAAAATAGTTGTTTCAGAAAGTAGTTTAGCTCCTGTATATTCTCATTAATGCAAATTTTTAGTTTACAGCTACTGTACAATTTTACAAAAAAACTTGAAAAAGGACTACATTTGCTCTCTATGATGTTTTTGAACTGAAAGTCAGATCTACATTCCTTCTAGCCTCCAGTCTCCACTAACTGAACATTTTTTATGGTTTTCTTTTTGTGTTGCAGTATCCATTTATATACCCTCGTATCATTGTATAGCACACAACATGTAATGTTGCCTCCATATGTACACATAACCTAAGTGACCCAAAATTGTATACATATTGTGACAAAAGATAAAAACTGCTCACCTCAAAGAACTTCATTTATCACCAAACTGTTAGCTCAATGTTATCGTACAATCAGCCTTTCTTATACACAAATCCAAGACTTCGAAAAGTCTCTACAATGTTTCTTTAAGTCTCCTTAACACATACTCTTCGTACCGATGTACTCTTTTTGATCCCCCCATAGGTCCATATCACACGGAGCTATACACCAATTGGGAACACAGCTCCCGATATTCACAAGTAATCAGCTTCGCTGCCGGTTCCACGGCCTGCCGACCACTACCACGGTGCTTGAAATGTACTGCAAAAAACTTGAAGCATGGCACTGCTTTCAGTGTACAATTCACTGATGACTCAGTCACTGTATCTGTAGGCTTTGCATCGGCTTTTATATGTACGAGGGCTGTTCAATAAGAATAACCACAATTTTTTCTTGACATCTCACCTTTACTCACCCTAATAATTTTGATGGTCCTTCTCAAAATAGCCTCCCCTGAATGCGATGCACTTGTCCCAGCGTTTCTGCCAGTCTTCAAAGACATACTGGAAACCATTTTTGAGAGATCCTTCAAAACCACCTCCGCAACCTTTACCACTGCTTCCGATGATGGATAATGCCTCCCACGAAGGCGTTTCTTCAAGTTAGGAAATAGAAAAAAATCACGTGGGGCTAAATCCGGACTTTAAAGAGGGTGAGGGATACACTTCACGTTGATGTTTGCAAGATATTCAGCAACAACATTGGCAATATGCGGCCGCGCATTATCGTGATGCAGCATCCAGCTTGCTTCATGGAAATGTGGTCTTTTCCGCCTGAAATGGACTTGCAATGTTTTCAGGACTTTTCTGTAGTATTTTCCAGTTACTGATGTGTGTGCATGTACAACATGCTGATAAACCATTCCATGAATACCAAAGAATGAAATGACCACAACTTTCCTAGCAGAAGCAACCACTTTTGCCATTTTGTCGGTTGGTGATGAAGGAGATTTCCACACTGAGCTTTGCTGTTTGCTCTCAGGATCAGAATTATGTGGCCAAGTTTCATCAGCAGTGATTACGTTTAAAAGGAACTCCAGATCTTCCTCTAATGGCAACTTTAACTGCATGTTACCTCCATTGCAGCGGTAGGTGATACTGAATGTGTCTCTACTTACCCGGTTCTCACAGGTGGGAAACAGGAGTACCAAAAGTGAGACTATTACTGCCTGTTTGTTTCAGATTAAGCTAACAGAATATAATAGGGTGAATTTTAGTACGAAAAATTATGACCGTAAAAATCATGTTCATTCTTTATTGAACAGTCCTCGTGTAACTGCCGGGCACGGTAATCTTTCTGGAATTGCAGTCACGAAAAGCGTTTTGCTTAGCGATAATACACCCGCTTAATGTCCCTGACGCATGCTTATATCTCACGGCAGCTTGCTTCCTCCGTGACGTGAGTCAGCAAATGAGCTTGAGCGCGTATTACCTTCTCACGGCAGACTCATGCAATCGCCGATGTGACAATATATTTATAACAATGGTCCTGTAATTTTCAGATATTTTGGGCTTATTTTAATTGCTAAGTTAATCTTGATTCGCAACTACTGCATTATACTTTACTATGGATCCTGGAACTGTTATGTATAATACAGCGAGTGCCCGATCCTGTCTTGATGTCCATGTGTTCAAAACCTACAAAGTGTTTGTGGAACCAGGAAGGCATTAAATGCTTCGCCCTATTATGTGTTTCAAATGGGAAGAGCTCTCGCCGGTAGCGAATCAGATGCGTTAGAGCTTTCAGCGTTGCCACCTCGTTATACCCACTCTTTTTTATATTTCCCTCTCTCTCGCACACTTGCGAGTGTTCGTGGCGCTGGACGTAAAGGAACGCAAACTGCATTTTCCAAAGTTTTATAATAATTGAAGCCAAAACTGTAAATACACAGATTATTTAAAAAATATAATTTGGAAATCAGTCCATGTTAGAAGGGTACATCTATTTTTGGCTTAATTTGGTTCTAAAAGTGTCAGTACGGGATGAAAATGTTCAAACACTGCGATAAGTTAGTGAATTTACTCTGCAGTCGTAGTAACGACATATCGGCAAATCTTTATTCAAAGTTGTGTGAATAAAGAGCATTTAAAGGAAAGCTCTGGTTTTTCTGTGAAAAACCCACGCATACCCAGAGTTTAAGATCTATGCGGAGCAGCTGAGGAAAATAAAACAACGAGAAGCAGCATTTCGTTCGTAATAGCGAAATCGAACCTGGAGTCATAGTACTCCACATTCTACCAAGCAGCGACGAGACGGCAGATCAACCACGTGTTTGTTTAATAGTCGCTGCATATGGCGCACCAACTGGGGCCCGAACTGCAGTAGAACCAGACTACAGTGGAGCTGATCATCAGAGCAGCAGATTAGCAGACAACGAGGCAACCAGGACCACGAGGACCAAGAGGATCCACAACAGCAGCAGGCAGCAGATAAAAGGTACTTAGTAAAAGAACTTTATATATATATATATATATATATATATATATATATGTGTGTGTGTGTGTGTGTGTTCCAGTGATACACGTATTTGAGAAGTGGAAAAATGTTAGAGCAGGCTGATGTAAATATGGATGTTCAGGAGAGTGATGTAAATAGTGTTTTGTGTAATGTAGAAAATGTAGGTGATAGGAATGTGCAAAGCAATGTAGAACAGTAAGGGGAAGGTAATGTAGGCAGAGAAGTTTCAACTCAGCGTAGTACTATGAACAATTAGGTGTTGGAGTCACTTGTTGCACTGATACACGGCTTGGGTGAAAAATTAGAAAATAGTCAGAAAGAGTTAAGGGAGGAGATGAAGGCTAGCAGGGAAGATATAGGAAAATTAGAGAATAACTTTAGGGAAGAGATGAAGGCTAGTAGGGAAGATATAGGAAAATTAGAGAATAACTTCAGGGAGGAAATGAAAGTTAGTAGTAAGAATATAATAGGAAATCAACAGAAAGTTCTAGAAAGTTTTAAGGACGAGGTTAGGACTGAAATTGAAAACGTAAGATTGGAGGTTAGGGAAAATCATGAGCAGGTTAGGGAGGAAATAAACATTGTAAAACAAGATATTAATACAGGAATTGGTGAAGAACTTAGAAGTGTTAGACAAGAGGTTAGTGCAAGGCTAGAGAAGGAGAATAGAAAGCTTAGGGAAGAAATAAGTCAAGAATTAACAAAAGAAAGCGAAGCTATAGGTAAAACGTTCGAAGTACATCAAAAGAGGTTAGAAATTTCGGAAAAATAGAATAGAAAATTAACAGTAGGAATGGACGAAGTTGGTGACAAGATTAAAGAGTTGCTTGAAAGGGTAAGCATCTCAGATAACAGTAGTAATTCAGCTAGTAGTATAAGTGGTGAGACAGCGAGGAACGAGGCAACGCCAAATGCGTCAGCTAACATTCCTATGCTAAACTTAGGTCCCAGTACTTCAGGTAGTTACAACCAGAATAGAATGAGAAATGGCGGTTCAAATGTACCATGGCCTAACCATATTCTCAGTGAGATATCTCCACCAATATTTCAAGACGAAGATTCTGACGATCCAAAAACGTTCATTTATAATCTGCAGGAATATTTTATTGTGAAGGGCATACCGGAAGAATATAAAATGACGGTTGTACGCAAATGTTTCAAGGGTAACGCTTCGAATTGGCTGGAATTATCTGTAGGGCTAGAACAAAATTATGAAACTTTTAACCACATATTTTTGAATCGGTACTGGGGTGTAACTCGACAGGCAAGCATTAGGGCATAATTAAGTAATGGAAAATATAACGCACGAAAGGATGGCTCAATGGTGAATTATTTCATGGGAGTAGCCAGAAGATCCCGAATGATTGAACCACCCATACCCGAATGTGAATTGATTAATCAGGTGACCAATCACTTTCCGGAAACAATTCAACATTATTTAATTATTGCTAGACCAGTCACGATTGCCGCGATGATAGACTTCTTGGACGCGTTAGAAAGAAACAAAATCCAGAATGATGCAAGTAATGAGAAAGGTTCTACAAAATACGAGAGAAGTCCTACAAAGTCTTTCGGGCAGGGGGCACAGTCAGGAAACGGTAGAAATTATGATACACGAGAAGGGTATCATGGTCCCGTACCGAAAAGTGCTAGTAATTTTGATAGTAGAAGAAGAAACCATTTCGATAATAACCATAGGGGAAGATATGAGACATTTGAAAGAGGACGAAATGCACAAGTAAATTTCATGCAAATTTTCGAGAGATAGGGGGGGACAATTGCCCAGATACAGGCGTTATTCAGGATAGACTTATAACGAAAATCACAGCCATAAAAGTATATATAGACCTCATTCCCCTAGGCAAGAAGAAAGAACTAGAAGTGGTAGAAATTCACCGTGTCGGGAAGACAGGATAGACGCTATTAAAACTACTACGCAATAGATGGCAAGCAGAAGTGACCAGGAAGCAAACCCGGGACTTTCGATTAATGTTAATAATGGAACAGGAGCCATCAGCAAGGCAACGGAAAACTTCGCACCCAATCAAGCTCGCCTTCAGTGAGGATTGGGAAGTATCCCTATTCTGAGGAGTACACGCAAAGTAGGGTCCAGAGAAGGCAAATGTTGATAGAACGACATAAGAATAGAACGAATAAAATAGAAGATAAAATTCTAGCAGATCCACCAAAAATAAAAGTCAGCATTAGTGGGAAACAGTTTGCTGCAGTTGTAGATACGGGCGCGAACACCACTGTATGTTTTCAAAATTTTTACGTAGGTTTGTTGAGTAGCGGTTTGAAAGTAATGTCCTTGCCAGTACACGGAGTATACTGCTCAGTTACTGTGGGCAAGAGAAAGGAGAGGGTAAAATTCCATGTTATGGTGGATACCAACATTTGTGAAAAATGTATTAGCCTATTATTTATAGTTGTACCTAGGTTGGTCACGGATCTTATAATTGGATGTGATAGTTTATATGCTTGGAACGCTGTTGTAAATTTTAAACAAAGATTTTTGAAAATTGACGCGGAACAAGACACCATCGTCGTACCTTTCTTAGAAGAGAGTAATTCAGGTGTAACTGCACGGGATAAAATAGAGGAAGAAATTCAAGAGGAAACATTCTTCGTAGAGGTAATAAATATTGGGGCAATGGAATTAGCAGACGCGAAGTTAGAAAAATACTATGAAGACCGCGGGGAAAACGTCCCTTACGAAAGATATGATGATTATGTTGAAGAAATGGAGAGTAAAAAGTATCCCAGATTATACTCGAATGATAGGAAAATAACAGTGAACGACGAGGTGAATGACCGTATCGAATTAGAAATTTTATTAAGAGAGCGCGTAAACCAAGCGTGTAGGCTGAGTGAAAAGCTGAAACGTGATCTATGGGAAATTCTTATGGAAAACAGAGAAGTGTTCTCCGAGAAGCCTGGAAGGGGCATTAATTATACTCATTCCTTCGAGGTGACTGATATAAAACCCCACTCCCATAAAGCTCGAGCGATACCGTATGCAATTAGAAACGAAGTCGACAAAGTGATACAAACTATGCTATCAGACGGCGTAATTGAAATTTCTACATCCGAATACATTAACCCATTATGCATAGTACACAATCGCAATGGGAAGGTTAGAGTTACGCTAGACGCAAGGAAGTTAAATACACACTGTAAGCCTGATAGATTTCGACACGAAAGTGTGGATGTGATTTTGAACAAACTTCGTAAAGGAAAGTTCTTTTCGGCGCTAGATTTATCGTCATCTTTCTGGCAAATACCGTTGAGGGAAGATCTGAGGAAATATACTGCTTTGTTGAACTCTGGTGTGCTTTATCAATTTAAAGTTTGTGCCTTCGGGTTGAAGACGAGTGGAAGCGCATTGTTAAGGGCGTTATATGAAGTTTTCGGAGAAACACTAAAGAAATTTGTAGCTCAATATGTTGACGACTTCATCCTATTTTCCGACAGTGTAGAAGATCACCTTGAACATTTAAGGTATGTCCTAAGTAAACTTAAAGAAGCTAACATGACAGTTACACCCAGCAAAACAGCGTTTTTTATTGGACAGACTGAATTCTTGGTGTATATTATTTCTGAAGAAGAGTTTCGACCGAACCCGGCTCGAATAGAAAGCATTAATAAGATTCCTGCGCCAAGAAATATAAAACAACTCAGGAGATTTTAAGGAATACTTAACTACCAGTCTAGGTTTATAGTCGATTTTGCGTCAGTAGTAACCCCGTTGCGAGAATTGTTAAAAAGGATGAGAAATGGAGCTGGGGAATGGTACAAGAGGAAGCTTTTTCACAAGTTAAAAGGTTGTTCGCGGCCTCCATTTTATTAGAGAAACCGAGGGAAGACTTACCGTACATAATTTATACTGATGCATCAGGTAAAGGATATGGAGCTATTTTGACTCAGAAAGATGAGAATGACCACAGTCACTTAATCGCAGTAGCCTCGAGAAGCATTTCTAGAACAGAGTCGCAAGCGTGTACTACTGAAAAGGAAATCGGAGCCATATTCTACGCATTGACGTAATTTAGGGAATATATTTTCAATCAACTCGTCACAGTATACACTGACCACGTAAGTTTGGCTTTCATGAATACGTGTAAACTGACCAACACTCGAATTTCCAGGTATATCCATGAAATTACATCTCACAAGATAGAAATAAAACATACACCTGGAAATCAAAACATTTTCAGTGACTTGTTGTCGAGAATGAAAGAGAACCAATCAATACCTGATACCATTAATGATACGAAGCAAAATGTGACAGTTTTATACTTAGATACGATAGAGGGACGGGGATTATCAAAACAGTTGAAAATATAGCAAAATTACAGAGCGAGGATGAAGAACTTAAGAAGCAATTAATGACCGCCAAACCCATTACGGAAACTACGTCGGAGACTGTAGGAATATATGAAGGGAAACTGTATAAGTTATATGGCAGGATAGAACCAAAATGGAAAGTAGTTATTCCCCAGTCTTTACACCATAATTTGATCCTTCCATATCATAAGTCTCTAGCACATATGGGAAGTGATAGGCTGATTTTAGAGATAAGCGAGCATTTGTATATCAAGCGACTTGCAAGAAAAGTCCGGAAAGTGTGTTCGACGTGCCAGCTTTGTCAGAGGGCCAAGCCTTTTAATGTAACATATAATACTGAACCGCAAGCGATTATACGAGACCGGAAGAACGCTTTAGTTACCGCCGATGCCTATGGAGAAATGCCGAAGGGTCAATTTGGGTGCCGATATATTTTCGTGTTATATGATGTATTCAGTAAATTTGTGAAAATTTATCCAGTGAGAAACATTACAAGCAAAACTTGTGTGAGCAAAATAGTCAATGACTACATACCTAAGTACGGAGAGATCGAGGCTATGTTGACAGATAACGTGACCGTACATCGCAGCAAAGTATTCAGGGAGACACTAAATGATCGTAATGCTAAACTATATCATTGTTCTTATTTTCCTTCTGGAAACCCTGCAGAGCGCATTTTGAAAGATATAGGGATATATTTTCGGGTACTCACTCACCATAATCACAAGAATTGGGTGAAATATTTTGCGGTGATTGAAAAGATTCTGAATAAAACTATTAACCTCACAACAGGCTTCGCACCGATACAATTAATGCTGGGAATAGAACCAGAATTAGTATTTAAAGAAATTCCTAAAACCATCCAGGAAAACGATAATATTTTGTCGGAAGAGCAAAGGGCGAAAATTGCTTTCGAGAGGTTGAAAGATAAAGCAGAGAAGAGAAAGACAAGGGTAAAGAAACGAAAGCATAAACGGGGGCCGAATATAGGTGATCTCGTCCTCGCAAGAGAATATAAATTATTAAGTCCCCTCAAAGGAAGAAACCATAGGTTAGAGTTATTATACAAAGGTCCTGCAATAATTACAGCCAAATTTGGGGAGCACACGTATAAATTAGTTGATAGAAAAACCAAGAAATCTATTGGTCGCTGGCACAAACAACTGATAAAACCCTTTAGAGAAATATAAAGTAATTCCAGAGAAATGTAAACGGTAAACTCACTGAGATTGGTTAGAACCTTAGAATACGGACCGAATTAGGTTAAGATGAAAGAAATGTAATTATTAATAATAATATAATGTGATTACCATAACAATAAGCAAAATACTCGTGTGATAACAAAAGTGAACAAAGTGAAGTGAAAAAAATATCGTGCTTCTATGAGACGAGACTAAAACAATATTAACCAGCAAAGACTCTTGCAACATATTATATAGAAGCAGAAGAGACGAAGAAAATGTAAATATTAGTACATAAGAGACGATAACAGCAATGGAGATATGATTGTAGGAATAGAAAAGGGTATAAGTATGTACATTTATTGTTGTCAAGTGTATATTTGTTCATTTTCACTATGTAAAGGGTAATATATATATTCAATCGATGTGACAGGAAGATCACCACTATGCCAGAATAGTAAATAATAACAAATTGTGAAATTTTATGTAATTGACGCACGTTTTGCCGATCGGTCGTGGGATTTTATTGAAAATATTTAATTTCGGGCAAGACATAAAAATTGCAATATTATGGAATAATATGACAATGTTTATGGGGGGGGGGCATTTGAAGCCGAAACTGTAAATACACAGAATATTGAAATAATATAATTTGGAAATCAATCCATGTTAAAAAGGGACATCTAGTGTTGACTTAGTTTGGTTCTAAAAGGGTCAGTACGGGATGAAAATCTTCAAGCAGGTAGTAAGGGTCAGCGGCCAGGTACTTTAGCATTCCCCGAGAGCAGGTTTCCCGGAAAACTGCTCTGCAAAACCTGATCTATTAAGAAAAGTGAAATGGCGCTCACTTGGCGTGGTGACGCTAAGATTCGCGCTGAAACTGGTAGTTGAAGAGAGGGACACTTGCGTAGAAACTCTCTTTGAAGGAGGTTGGTCCAGTGGCTGTTGGCCGTCACTGCCCGACAGTATATTACACTGCGATAAGTTAGTGAATTTACTCTGCAGTCGTAGTAACGACATATCGGCAAACCTTTATTTATAGTTGTGTGAATAAACAGCATTTAAAGGAAAGCTCTGGTTTTTCTGTGCAAAACCCACGCATACCCACAGTTTAAGATCTATGCGGAGCAGCTGAGGAAAATAAAACAACGAGAAGCAGCATTTCGCTCGTAATAGCGAAATCGAACGTGGAGTCATAGTATTCCACATTCTGCCAAGCAGCGACGAGACGACATATCAACCACGTGTTTGTTTAATAGCCGCTGCATAATGCAGTTGTTGAAATAACAATTGCAATATGAATATTCATATATTACGCAAATGTTTTAAATATTTATTTTAAATTTAATTATAGTTTATAAATTAGTTATGTTTCCAATCCAGCGAAAATATTAGCGGTGCATCCGTATAGCTGAGAATGTTATTTACGCTAAAAGATAATTCGGCATTTTCACTGTCTTCATCGTCCGAGTACTGCAAATTTATGATGATAGGTTCCAAGGTCTCGTTACGTGCTATTTCGTTCCAAAAGTGGTTCTTGTAGTTTATCTGATGTGTCACGCAGTTTTCACAGTCTTTTTGTGTTCCTTGTCAATTTCTTCGTGAAAAAGTCGTTCAACGTCAGACAGTTTAAAAATACTATTTCTATTTGCAACATAATTTTAGCCCACATTAACTCTGTTGGATTGTTCTAGCAGTAGACACGGTGCGGGGTGAGGTGGATCAAGTCTCATTGATCCAGCTGATACACTTTTCCATGGAAGAGTAACTGAATAATACTGCTTTGAACTCTCAAGAGTAAATAGAGATTACGAAGCATTCATAAATAAAGATATCATGTGACCAGACACGTTCTGCCAGACTAGCAAGAAGGACGCGTCGTGGCTCAGTGGTTAGACCGCTTGGCTCTCACCAAGGCGGCCCGGGTTCGATCCCAATCGACCGCAAAGTGAGATTAGCGGAGGACAACACGGCGCTGGGGCGTGTTTTCTCCGGGACCTCCGGTTTCCCCCGCCATCTCATTCCACCGGCGCTCGCATCTTCATCTCATGTACCATCAGTGTTACAGCCTGCGGTGTCGTAAGTAGTAACAGCGGGCGTTAAACACTAAATATTTAAACTAGCAAGAAGTGGATCGGATCCTCTCGTCGAATTTAACAAACACCTTGACTTACTCAAAGTACATATTTCTTTTATCACGTCATGTCAAATGTTTATGTTTCAGCTCTGAGTAACTTCAAATATACGTTCACGCATACATGCCAACTAACAGTGATATTCATTACAGTGCTTACGTCCTAATTCATTGTTATAATAAAGTGGTACCTAATTTATTTATTTGTATTAGGAAAACTATTTGAGCTAAAAATATGAGGTTTTTACGGTTATGTTAAATACATTACTCTCTCCTTCTTCATGTATCAGGAAATTTTGTCTTAGCGCGAATAGTATTTATTAGAGATTGATTATTTTGCCGCTCGTCACACACCACTTAGGGGGAGTGCAATACGACAACATCGCAGGACTCCGATTGGTTTCTCACCTAGCAGTGCTCAAGGACAAACACCTTCCCATTTGAAACATGTAATATTTGTAACCGCCTTACCATTAATCTAGATGTGTTTTCCGCCACGTTGGAGATGTTTAAAGTAGCAGTTTATATTAAAGCCGTTATACTGCGTACAAGGACGAGGACGGATTGCCTGAAACTAGCAAATGTCTACTGCACTGAATGTACCTATTACAAGTTATGATCTGGCAAAAAGGGCTCTAACTGTAAATACAGTGAAAATGTTGCCATTATACAACAGTAGAAGTCCATAATAAGGCGAAATCGCTTGCTGCGGAAGCCTGCAATGCGTTATCCAGCTGTATTAATTGTGTGCAATAAATTAGGTTGGTGTTTTCTCTGTTTGAGAGCACTGTGACGGAGTGCTTCTGTTTTTACTGCAGCGGTCCGTATAACTTCCACAACTACCACTCTTTTTTCTAGTGACGTCGCTGTTGATAGCCGGGATATTAACGCTGCCTATGTGTAATTATCACTGGTGGTAACATACGAAGTATGTCCAGAAAGTAAGTTCTGTTTGGTAATCACATTAAATTGTGTACAGATACAGAAAAATTGTTCATTGCACAAATTCTACAACTCTTAAACTACTTTTCCACATAACTGCCGAAATATCGCAGGCATTTGTCATAGCGAGGCACAAGTTTTTGTATACCTTCTTCGCAGAAGTTTGCCGCCTTTGTCTTCAAACAGTTGGAAACATTTTCTTTCAGCTCTTCATCATTGTTGAAGTGTTGACGGCCAAGGAAAGAACTGAGATGCAAATACAGATAAAATTCGCTAGGAGCGAGGTCAGGGCTGTACGGGGTTGGTCAAACACGTCCCAGCCAAATCTCTGAAGGATGTTTTTCGTCGCATTTTCAGTGTGTAGTTGTGCGTTGTCGTGAAGAAACACAACACCTTTTGACAGTATTCCTCGGCACTTATTCTGTATTGCGCGGCGCAATTTCCTAAGTGTCTCGCAATAAGCATCTGCTTTCGTTGTTTGATCACGCTGTAAGAAATCAATGAGTAAGATGCCTTTCTTGTACCAGAACACTCCCTGTAGGGGGGATCCATCCCCTTCAGCTGCCGTGGTGCGGGCGCTGTGGACCCCTAGCACACGTGGTACCTCTGACGTTACTAGAGGAACCTCAGGCAGAACATTAGAGCCCGTCCCTGCATGGGAGTTTTTCGGATTGGGTTGGACTCGAGGGGCCAGTGGTTCCCAAATCCCGTGGGAGATCGGGTATGTCTCCGGACGGGGTTGAGGAAAGCTATTAATACTCCCGCGTACTAGCCAGCATAGCTAGTAGAAGGTGTGCTAGATCACCAGGCGGCCCTACCGAGGTTGTTCGGTAGCCTTCCTATCTTGGTGTTGGCGCGCGTAAGCGCTAGCCTCGTCATTTTCGTGCGGACGCGCGTAAGTAGCGTATCCGCATCTATCCCATGTTGAGTCCACAGGACCAGATGGAGGGGCCTGGTAAAGCTTAAGGTCTGGCCCTACGGAAACCTCCACGGAGGCGCTGGGCGCCCTTTTTCGGACATCTCGGTTACTCCCTGGTCTAAGGAGGTCCAGGTCCTTGCTCCTACGGGTCCAGGACTAATGGGAGTAGAACCTCTGGCGTTAATGTCCCAGAACACTGTCCACATCATTTTTAGAGGTGTCAAGATTTGTTTCGGCTTAACCTTTGCTGGGGATGAGGTGTGCCTCCATTCCATTGATTGACGCTTACTTGAAACCCAAGTTTCTTCTCCTGTGACTGTATGTGTCAGAAATTCTTAACCGCCTTCATAATAACGGGTCAAAAACTGAAGTGCACTACCTGTTTTGTTTGGAGTTGCTCTGTAAGAATCTTTGCAACAAACGTGAGCAAAGTTTACAAAATTTAAATTTTTCTGTAACAATTTCATGATCTAGTGATCGTGAGATTTGGGGAAATTCCATAGCGAGAGCACTACTTGTAAACATGCGGTTTTGCTGGATCTTGTGATAAATCGTGTGAACCAGTTCTTCTGTGACCAAAGATGGACGCCCACTTCGTTCTTCACCGTGCACTTCACTACGTGCTTCATTGAACACTCAGACCCATCTTCTCACCATTGTAGCACTCATCGCATTTTGTCCGTAAAAATCGTAAATTTGCCGATATATTTCAATTGGTTTCACTTTCCTAGCATTCAGAAAACGAATCACATATCTGATTTCACAAGCGGTGAGAATTTCAATCAACACCGGCATTGTAAACAAGCACAACAAAGCGTACATGGCTGACAGCGATCTCTCAATGGCGCAGGTTTCTTCTTCTTCATACAGAGCGTCTACCGCGCATGTGCAAAACTGCGATCGCAACGCTGCAGCGGAGATAAATTGAAACAGAACTTACTTTCTGGAAGCCCCTTGTAAAATTTGGCTACAAAACCTTAAAACAACTAGTGAATATCATTTCCATAGATCATTTTGTATACCAGAGACCATGAACGTGTATTTCCTACGAAAACTGCCTGTTGAGGTTTCAGATTAAAAGCAATACATCGTCTTCTTCAGGCAAGTGTCGTGAGAGTGAAAAGGAAATATCACAACATGTGTTTGACAAAGGTGTGGGTGTTTTATATTAATTACGAGTAGCCGGCATGCTTCAATTTGTATAAGAGTACTCACTCAGTGTAGTAGATGAGTAGCTGCAGCATGGTGTGCTGAAGATGACCACGACATTGACTGAAAAACGTTTCCGGAGACAAATTTGAAAATCAACTAGTCTGAGTGACTATTCTTATACAAATTAAAGCGTGCCAGCTACTCGTAATTAATATAAAACATGTCTCACTTTAAATACTTTACAATTCTTTATAGTGCGGCTGTTTATTTTCCTTTCCATTTTCCTTCCAACCCCTTAACAGATGGGAATTAACTCAGGAGTCTCCAAGCACCCTTCAAGTACACTGTACTCAAGCTATACTTTGTCTTTTACTATGGCCGTGTGATCGAATGCAGATAATTGCCCTTGACATGTTTTAAACAAAGTATACACCTAAAAGCAATTAAAACTTGCGTGATGTATACCGATGTATACCGATGATGATGATGATGGTGATGATGATGGTGACGATGATGGTGATGGTGATGATGATGATGATGATCATGATCATGATCATGATGGTGTTTAAGGACGCTCAACTCCTGGGTCATTAGCGCTCTTAAAAAACCAATGTGTTTAGAATCCAATTAAAACGCAAAAGACTAAAATGCAATAAATCAAATAAAAACAAAGATAAAAATCACGCTCAACACGTGGCAAAGACTAAAATAGAGACCAAAACAATTAAAACCAGAAACGAGATAAATTGGTTAAAATGCCAAACATTTTAGGGCCTAAATCCTAAAATTTGCAGATAAAATGAACGCTAAAACTTTGCTCACCGCCGTCTCGTAATCTGCGAGTATCTCTGCCAAGCTGGCCGGCAGCTGGAGAGACCTGCGGAGACGTGCTAGTCTAAAACAATCTAAGAATAAATGACGCACGGACAGTTCAGCACCGCAGAGCGGGCAAACTGGAGCCGATGTCCCGTTTAGTAAAAAAACTGTGGCTAAAATGACAATGGCCAATACGCAACCGACCCAAAATAGCTTCTTCCCGCCGCGATTGACGACAGGAAGCTACCCAGTGATTCGGAAGCTCCTTTACCGTTCGGAGCTTGTCACGGAGAACAGACCACTCATCGGGCCAGCACGAGATGCCGTCCTACGCACAAGCCGAAAATCTTTCGCGGTCATAGATGAAATTATTACACTGGGGTCTATGGTTGCCACCCTGGCTACCGAATCCGCCATTTCATTCTCCCGCAAGCCCACGTGACCAGGAACCCATGCACAAACCACGCCCGAGGCGTGTAGAACGTGGAGGGCGCCCTGCATACGCTGTACGAGAGGATGGGGGTTGTACAGCTCACGAAGGCACTGCAGTGTGCTGAGGGAATCACTTAACATAAGGCAGTAACCCAAATTTCGGCGGCGAACATGTAAAATTGCTCGATATATTGCAGTTAGCTCTGCAGTGTATATGGAAGTGCTTCCATGGAGACCGAATGTAAAGGGTTCGGCTCCATAGACAAACGCGCATCGAACATCGCTAGAGCATTTTGACTGATGTATAGCGAAAAGCCTTACCTGATGCCTGGATGACTGTGAACAACGTTACCTAAGAATGTATTTTATATGCTACTATACAAATTAAAACTTATTTTTCTATAACTGTTATGTTATTCATAACATATTTGTTTTTTGTTATGCATGTAGGAGTTTATGCACGCACGAATGTATTTATAGTAGCATATGCATATATGAACATATAGCAGCATATACGAGAGGCTATGCAGGATATAAGGTGTATAAGTGTGCATATTTAGCGAGCAATTAGATCTAAATAAATTAATATTGATTAAATAATTAATTGAACTCTTGGGTGCAATGCATATTCCATAAGGAGAGCAAGGTGGTTTATGACTTATCTTTAGCCCGCCTCAATAGCCTAGATGGTAGCGTGTCTGCCTCAAGTACAAAAGGTCCCGAGTGCGAAACTTGGTCAGGGTGAGTTACCTGGATAAGCTTTTTCCGGGGGCTTCCCTTATCCTGAAAGACGAATGTCGGGTAACTCTAAGCTCTATGGACCGTGGACTCATTTGAGTGAGTGAGTGTGTAGTGTTTAACGTCCGCTTTTACTACAAGGACTCATTTGAGCATCATTTCATTCTTCGTTCGTTTCTTATCAAAAATAATCTGCGAATTCTTACTTGCAAAGGGTCTTATATTAGATTCAGAGGGTTACTCCTTTGCAATTTAAACTTAATGATGACGGTATTACAGTGCCGTAGAAGAGCAGTAACGCTTATTTATTTCGACAGTGGACTGATTGGAAATCCTACTTTAACAGCAGATGGAAGTATAGTAATGTGCAAAGTGTGCGAGAAACACGTAAGCTATATTCTAGTGCTTTTAAGATATTTTAGAATCAACATGATTTTCCAGTTAGTAGTTGCTGGTGTTATTTAACTAAAATAAAATCATATGATTTGTGTACCATTTTCTGCAATAAAAATTAAAAATTACAATTCTAAAAACAGAAGCTCACCGAAATGTGATTAATAAAAATGTGTCCAAGACACAAAAAAAACTTTACCAGCATCATTTTTTGAAAGCAGAATTGAAAATGATGGCAATTGGAATGTTTTGAAAATGTGTGCAAAGCATTAGTATGAGCCAACAGTCTTTTGAATACGATAAATAACATGGTAATTCGAACTTTACTGTAAAAATACTCTGGATTAAATCTTAATCATCTTCATCATCATTATTTATGAAGAGGTTATTTTAAATATTTATTTAATACAATTACCTTTTGCGTCAACTACTCCAATGACCTTCCAAATATTTTTAGCGTTATAAAACTTTTCAGATAGTTAAAACTTTAAAATATATTGTACACAAATATTTTCCGATGTAAGTAAAAGTGCAAAAGTACGCCATAGATTTTAACTTAAAGGTACTGGCAGGTTATTTTTACCCAGACAAGGCTAATGTTTACCAATATTAAAATTTGAATATATTGAAAATTAAACATTTTCATAAATTGAAATTCGTTATGATTACTGTACAAGGATGTGTGCATTTAACTAATGTATAGTATCTAAATTATATTCACATAGGCCCATGCAAAAGGGGCATAAATCACACCGTGTGTGCTGAAAAAAATATTGCACCCTATACTTCAGGTGCACTTTACTTGTAGGAATTTAAAGCTACATGCACCACGTTTTATCTTAAATAACCTAAGATACAGTTTTATAATATTGGCTACATGAAAATCACATTTAATGTATACTATGCACATGAAAAATTAATTAGTTTTGAGTAAAGAAAAAGATAATATTTTCAAGGACTGAATATTTGTTTTCATCTTTTTTATAAATGACATGAATGTAAATGTTAGCCGAATGTGTTCAAGGAACATTGAGAAATAACTATTAGAAATGTTGTGTCAATATATTTTATAGTTTTTGAGAAACATGCACCCAAAGTATTAAAAATCAAGGTTTTGGGAAATCACGATCAAAGATTAAGCACCATTCTCGGAAAATTGGCGTATCATTACGCCGCCAGGTTTAAATTGACGGATTAAAGGACTTTAATACCAGCTGACAACCTATGTTATATATATATAATTTTAAAGCTGAAGAACTATATAATTTTTTAACTTTAAAAACAAAAACGAAAATGGTTTTTCTGATACCTATCGACCTCCGAGTGCCCTTAATACTTTATGATAAAGAAATATATTTTAATAATATTTAAAGCTTGTTTCCTACAAAAATGTGACCCAAATTACACACTGATCTTTACTCATCTTCAATGGAATAATTATCTCACGTGCAACAAGATATAAGGGTCGATATCGGCGACCTAAACTTGTAGTTACCTGTAGGTGAAACAATCGACTCGTTGGAGTGATTTATTGCCAAAGTCGTCTTGGGAGAAATTACTGAATCTGAACCGGGAATGCCACTTCTCATTGTTTCCAGGTTACTGGAAGTAATAAACCATTCGTCGGCTACTATGTTTGTTCCTGATATATTACGTGTTCTGTGGTCTGCTAAACAAAGTAAGGTAAAGCTCTTGGTGGTAGTTACAGATATAGAAGAATACATTCTTAAGGCTGTTATAGTTTTGCAGGTATCTTTTCCTAAAACTTGTTTAGCGCATGCTCTCCATCGGTTGGCAAAGGAAATTCGAGGGAATTTGTCAGAAGTAAATCCCTTCATTTCCTTAATGAAACACAGTGTTTGTGAAGGTACCATGAGGAGTGAAATTATTTACAGGTATTGTGCAAGATACTTGATTACCCAAAGAGCCAATCCTCGCGAGATGGGTAATACGGATTGAAGCAGCTATATATTACAGTGAATATGTGCTAGACATAATGTACAAAAACGAAGCAGAAAGTATTCCTGCTAAAAAGTTTTTGTAGGGAGAACAGTCTCCAGAGTAAATTAGTGTTCATTAGGGCCTACTATAGCAAAATTCTAGCTGCAATCACATGTTTAGAAGAAAAAGGAATGTCTTTATCTTCTACCCTGCAGGTATAAAAAACAGCTGTCGACGGAGGCATAGCACGAGAAGTACGGAAAGAGTCCTCATAAGACAACTGAGAATACTGAAGCAAGGAGCTCAGGTTTAATGTTCCTTCAGGATGTGAATAAGATGCTACAACGGTAATCTGAAAAATAACTTAATGCTTACCCTGCAAGTTGCATCTTTTCAATACTCTCCTGTCACTTTGTATGAAATAGAGATATCTTTCAATTGTAACGGGAGCTTTTGTTTGAAATGAGTTTTGTTTTCTGATCTGAGTATTAGTGGGCCATGATAGGACAATATAAAAACCAATGATGAACGGTTGCTAAAAAAAAAAAAAAAAAAAAAAAAAAAAAAAAAAAAAAAAAAATCAATAAACTTGGAAATTAAATGTTCTTTCACACTGGCAATGTGTAGGCTAAATTGTGGATACGTAGTCAGACTGCAAAATTCAATGCCATAGCCGGGATTTGAACCACGGATCTTCTGGTTTCCGTCCGCATATCTAACATTCAGCTACTATGGCCAAAGTGCCGATATGACATTAAATTCCCCAACTCACCCGTATTTTCCCGGTAAACCACTTAGGAGTTCTCATAAACACATGAGGCAAATACCTTAATGACGACTTACTAGATGTAAATACTTTAAGGTCCGGGCTTTATAGTTAACCACTATTAGGTCAATTAATGTAAATTAATTGTTTTTTCACACTGGCCGTGTGTAGGCTAAATTGTGGATAGGTAGAGTCAGACTGAAAAATTCAATGCCATAGCCGGGATTTGAACCACGGATCTTCTGGTTTCCATCCAGCGTATCTAACATTGAGCTACTATGACCAACGTACCGATATGACATTAAATTCTCCAATTGAGTCGTATTTTCCCGGTAAGCCAGGGTAGGCTACACACGGCCAGTGTGTAAGAGTAATTAATTTCCATTAATTGACCTAATAGTGGTTAACTATAAAGCCCGGGCCTTAAAGTACTTACATGTTGTAAGTCGCCATTAAGGTAGTTGTCTCATGTGTTTATGAGAACTCCTAGTGGTTTACCGGGAAAATTACGAGTCGGTTGGATAATTTAATGTCATATTGGCATGTTGGCCATAGTAGCTCAATGGTAGAGAGGCTGGATGGAAACCAGAAGATCCGTGATTCAAATCCCGGCTATGGCATTGAATTTTTCAGTCTGACTCTACGTATCCATCAATAATCTTGCTTGATGTGAAAAGATGAAAAGTTTTGGATAGAAGAAGGAAATCAATAATCTTCATAAGGAGATATGTGTTCTGTAATCGTGTTAGTGATGAGTAGATGTACAGGAGTAAAGAGTTTTTGTGTAATTAATTGAATCTATTTATTAAAGAAGTAAGAATGTATCGATATGCTGGAGGTAACCTGCAATGATTGACCAGGAAGTTCATTCAAGATTGTATACAATTAAAATTTCGGGAAATTGTGATACTGATGAGTGCATATATTTGTAATAACGAAGAAATCTGATAAATATATGGCGCCCGCCGCGGTGCCGCATAAGTTGGCGAGAAATAAGCAACTTGTATTTTGTAATTATAACGGATAGAAATCCTGCTTCATATGGCTCTCAACGGCGACACGAATAAAGTGTGAAAGCGGAATAAAATTCTGTTACATATGCTGAGACAACAGTGGACTTGAATAGAGGATTACCTACATCGCGGGAGAAGTAGTTGAGAGTGGAGGTCAGGTAATAGTTAACAAGAAAGAAGAAAGAAGAGAGAAGAAAATGGTGTGAAGTAAGAACATTTAAAACACTATAATAACAAAAAGTAGATAGTTGCTGTGCAGAAATGGTTATATAACTTATGTTGTGGAGTACAAAAATAGTTTGCAAGATGGATATTAGTAAAGCTGACAAGAGTAAAGATGAGAGAGAAGAAGTTAGTAAGGAAGCGAGAAAACATAAAGAAAATGAGTTAGTGGTGAAGATATTGTTACATGCCGGTATTGCGGGTGGGGGGGGGGGGTGCTGCGTTAGACCGCTACGCCACGGCTCAGGACTGGTGGCTTGTATTAGATCTTTCAAAACTGCTCCCTGGGAGACGATAGTGTTTTGTTATATTGGAACGACCTTTGTGGGCGACGAAGCTTACTACCTTAGACAGTTGACTGTGTAATACGTTTGTGCTTCTTCTGTCTAAGTGAGATATCAAACTTCTTTACCTTAGATCGAAATCGCGACGCTTTCCGCCACAATGAAAAAAAGCATGCCGGCTAGACCGCTGCGCCACGGCACAGGATGAGTGGCTTGTATTAGGTCCTTCAACACTGGTCCCTGGGAGAGGATGGTGTTTTGTTATGTTGGAACGACCTTTGTGGGCGAAGAAGCTGACTACCTGAGACAATTCACTTGGTAATACGATTGTTTCTTCTAAGTAAGAAATGAAACTTCCTTTCCGGATATCGAGTCCGGGCCGGTTTCCGAGACCGGGGTACAATGACTTTTGGGGGCGAAGAAGCTTACAACCTTAGAGAGTTGACTGTGTAATACGATTGTGCTTCTGCTCTCTAAGTGAGAAGTCAAACATCTTTACCGGAGGTTGAATTTGGGACGCTTTCCGACACAAGGGAACAAGGCATACTGACTTAGACCACTAAGCCACGGCCCAGGATGGGTGACTTGGACCAGTTTCTTCAAAACGTCTCCCTGGGCGACGATGGTGTTTTGTTATGTTGGAACGACCTTTGGGGGCGAAGAAGCTTGCTGCCGGAAACAGTTGAATGTATAATACGACTGTGTTACTGCTGTTTAAATGAGAAATCCAACTTCCTTTCCGGAGTTTCAACCCGGGCCGCATTCCGTGCACAGGGAACAAGGTATACTGTCTCATTCTGCTACGCCACGGCGCAGTATGTGTGGCTTGGATTAGTTTGGTAATACTGCAGCCTATGATACGATAGCGTGTTGTTCCGTTGGAACGAGCCTTGTGGGCGATAAATCTTCCTACCTGAGACAGTTGACTATGTAACACGATTGTGTTTCCTCTGTCTAAGTGAGAAGTCAAACTTCTTTACCGGAGATCGAAAACGGGATACTTTCCGTGGCCAAGGAACGATCCATTCTACCTTATACCGCTAGGCCACGGTGCAGGATGGGCGCCTTGGATTAGTTTTTCAAAAGTGCTTCCTGGGAGACGATAGTGCTTTGTTATGTTGGAACTACCTTTGTGGGTGATTGTGCTTCTTCTGTCTAAGTGAGAAATCAAACATCTTTATCAAGAATCGAAAACAGGATGCTTTGCGCCACAAAGAAAGAAGGCATGCTGCCTTAGACCGGTACGCCACGCCAAAGGACAGGCAACATGGAGTAGTTTTTTAAAGCTGCTCCCTGGGAGACGATGGTGTTTTGTTATGTTGGATCGACATTTGGGGGCGAAGAAGCTTACTACCTGTAACTGTTGACTGTGTAATGCGATTGTGCTTCTCTCTAAGTCAGAAATCAAACATCTTTACCGAAGATCGAAAGCGGGACGCTTTCCGCCACAACCGAAGATGGCATGCTGCCTTGGAACGCTACCCAACGGCACAGGACGATTGTCTTGTATTAGTTCTTTCAAAACTGCTCCCTGGTAGACGATAGTGTTGTGTTATGTTGGAATGACCTTTGTGGGCGAAGGAGCTTACTACCTTACACAGTGGACTGTGTAATACGATTGTGCTTCTTCTCTCTAAGAGAGAAAATAAACTCTTGTTAATCTTTACAGAGACCACCAGCAAGTCCCCTGTCAAATCTCTCTGTCAAGTCCCCCGTGTGCTAACTCAACCAAGCTTAAATAGGGGTCCTATCCAAAAGGCAACTCAGCGATTCCCGCGCTAACTGTTACATTCCTCCCAACTATTGCACCATGTTGTGTTATCATTGCTTACATCATTGAGAACATTTTCAAACCTGTTACTGACCACCTAAGCATTATTTCCCATGATCAGCAGGATCTGTGATTCATTGTTTACAGCATGGAGAACAAGTTGAGGCCTGTTACAGACCACCTGTGCATTATTTCCCTTGACTAGCAGGATGCAGTCGAAAGTACATGTTTTGCCAGTCAGCAGAATTTAAGGTCATTCATAAACAAACAGCTTTGCCCAAACTAAAGGCACCGGAAATAAATGTTACATAATAATGCTTATAGAAATTTCGCGACCTTGCTCAGGCTATACACACAACAATATTGAAGCAGATAGCAAAAGATATGGGTAACTTAAGACAGGACATGGGTGATTTAAAACAGAGAGTAGATGAAGATTCAAATGATTTTAGACATGGTATGGGAAACTTGGAAGCTAGAATGGAGAATTTTGAGGTTAGTTTAAGGCAGGAGATGAATCAAGATTTGAGTAACATTGAAAGGAGGATAACACAAAGTTTAAGTGATTTTAGGGTAGCTTTGAAATAGGAACTGAAAGGTGAAATAACACAGGAAAAGAGGAAGGGAGAGAAGAATGTAGGGAAGGTATGAGATCATTACAACAGAACATAGAATCAAATGAAAGTCTTTTTTTTTTTAATTTTGTAATTTACGTCCTCCAACGTTAAGTCATATCGGACGATGAACGGAAAGGGTGAGATGATGCTGAAATGAGTCCAGGGTCCATAGAGCTTAGAGTTACCCGACATTCATCTTTCAGGATAAGGGAATACCTCGGAAAAACCTTATCCATTTGCATCACCCTGACCGAGATTTGAACTCGGGACCTCTCGAACGTGTGGCAGACACGCTACCACCACGCTACTACAAATGAAACGAAAGTGAAAGTGTTAGGTTAAGAGAAATGTTTCAGGAAATTAAGATAGCACAAGAAAATGTAGTGAAGGATATAACGTGTGAAATAGCTAAGGAAGTAGATGTCCTTAAACAACAACAGAATGAGTTTGTCGAAACACAGAACATAGAAATCAGAGAATTAGAAAATAGAATGAATCAAGAGGTAAGTGAGGTATTGTTAGAGAGTTCTAGGAAAAACCATGAGAAAACAGTTAATATGCAGGAGGTGACTAGTATTAAAAACGATGTAAATAGTAACAAACCAACACCCAATATCCTCACACACACAAATGTACACAGTGAAGGTGCCATAAATTGTACAAATTACTTGTTACATGACATAAGTCCACCCAATTTCGATGAAGAATCTGGAGATAATCCTAAAGTATTCATTAGAGAACCAGGCAAATTAATTATGTGGTTGAATCACCCAACATGAATCATAAAACATAGAGTTCTTTTGTATACAAATTGTTATACAAAAATTCTTTGTATTATATCATATTTTGTTGATTATGAGTAATGTAAAATTGTTAATTATGATATTTTATTCAAATTTGGGGAGGGGTACACGCCCAAATAAAAACAGGGATACGTATTCAAAAACATATGTTACAGTAATGTCAAGTAGTGAAATGTTCATTTATTGTTATATTTCAATGTTTATTTATTGTTGTACTTTATGTATGCTATATTTATGTTATTGTTCATTGTTGTAAACAAAACTGTGAAACTTGGGGCATTTTTCAAAATATATGGAAACACATTGAAGTGTTTAAATTAAAATCATTTTCTATATATTACGAAGAAGGGCATTTGTAAGGGGAGTTTCCGCTTCAAATAAGTTTTATTTTCTGATCTCAGTATTAGTAGGCCATATAAGGACAATATAAAAACAAATGATGAATGGTTGCTAAAAAAAAGAAAAGAAAATCAATAATCTTCATAAGGAGATGTCTTCTGTAATCTAGTTAGTGATAGGTAGATGTGGACGAGTAAGGAGCTTTATGTAACTAATGGAATCTTTTTATTAAAGAGATAAGAATTTATCAATGTGCTGGAGGTAATCTGCAATGATTGACTAAGAAAGAAAGTTCAAGTAAAATGAAATCCTGATAATACAATTGACAAATTTTGTTACAAAATTGTACTTATCTAAAATTGTATTTATTTCACTCTGAACCACGCCTGAGATCTCATGACTCGTATTAAATATAAGATGATGCAATTGGTGACCAGAAGAAAGGGATAGCCGCAAAAACCTATACCAGAAGAGAAAGAATTGTGCTTCCAACATATAAAATTCATATAAAACATAAAACAGCTTCACAATTCATATAAAACATTTTAACAGAAGGAAACCGTTTCTTCCGAAAATGATGAAAGATATTTAATTGTTTATTGCAATAAAGACAACTAATTCTGAAATAGACTGAGACACTAATCAATATTAATTTCGCTAATGTCTGAGTTTAGGACTAAATTTTAAAATTTGATTATGTCAACAACAGTAATACATTGCAGAATACTCAAATAAGGTACTGTATTTTAAGCGCATGTTATGAAGATTTAGAGCATATTTACAAGATTTTTTGCCTATAGATGTAAGTATATAGTCATCGTTTATAGTGCATATAAATCCGAGCTTTAGTTACCACCACTACTAATGATAATAATGATAACAGTTACAATAGTAAAGGCAATAGCATTAACTGTGACAATAAATGTAACAATAATGAAATAATCAAAATAATCCTATGTTTCCTACATAGGATCTATAACCATAGTAGGATTGCAAAAGGCAATAAATTAAATCCAGACATTTTGTGAAGAGCGGGGAATGAAAAAAAAACTTAATTAAGTCGAAAGTTATGGTCTTCAAGAAGGTAGTTAAACTAAAAAAGATGAAAATTGGGTACTTAATGGCAAAAAGGTAGAAGTAGTCAATGAATTTGAAAGCTTAGGAGTAAGGTTGAATAACAATGGAAAGTGGGGAGCACACAGGAGAAAACTTGAAGCAAAAGGAAGGGCGGCAATGAATGGAATAAGAATATGCAAATATTAACTGGAAATGACAACCAAATGGTTGCAAAGAATGTACGAAGCACTAGCTGAATCCAAAATGTTGTATGCAGTGGAGATCTGGGGGGGGGGCACAGAGGTAAACAAAAGGGCGGACCAAAACTACAGAAGGTTTTGTAAAGAGCTACTAGGCTTACCAAGGTCAGCACCTAGGGAAGTAGCTTTAGTAGAATTTGGAAAGACAAGAAGAAATGGAATAATAATGGAAAGAATAATAAAATTTTGGTATAGGTGTTTGGTTAAAGAAGAAGGGGAAATTATGAAACTATGCATGAGACAGCAAAAAAGATTAGAGAACTCAAATAGTTGGTGGGCAGTGATAGGAGGAATTATGGAAAAAATAGGAATGGGAGACATATGGAGATTAGAGGAAAGGAATACATGCGATGTGGGTAAATTAGTAAAACGCAGAATATAAGATATAGAAAGACATGAAATATGGGGAAGTCTGGAAAATATGAAATCATTACAATTTTACAAGCAACTATAAAGAAATAGGGGAGGAGAAGCATATGTAGATTACTGCAATAGGCAAGAGAGAGAAGGGTTAGCTTGGATGACAACAGGAATAATATTTCTATGAGAGATAAGAGTTAAGGAAAAGGGAATTTGTGAATTGTGTGGGGGAAAAGACAGCATAGAACACTATGTAACAGAATGCGAGGAGGTTGCAATATGGATAAAAATGGTTTGCGAAGAAAAATGGGAGAAAATAAAGAAGAGGTTAGTAGCTATAAAAATGTTAACGGGAAAGGAGTAAAAGAAGGTAAGAGGTACTGGTGATATCTTGCAGAAAGTAGAAGAAAAATGCGCCTGAAATGTAAATATATATATATATATATATATATATATATATATATATATATATATATATATATATATATATATATAAGAAAGAAAGAGGAGGGGGAAGAAATGGATTAATTAAGTAATCAAGGAGGTATGGAGGTTAAGAGCTACCTGGCAGAGCATAAGGCCAGGGTGTCGTGCAAGCCACGATAACAACAAGGTAACGCCAAATAATTGTAGCCAAAAATTGTAAATTGTAAAATTTTGGAATATGCAAAATTAATATATGATATCATATGTTTCCTACATGGTGTAGTATAATAAAATATAAAACTTGTGATAATTATATTATCATTTTGTTATTATATCGATTTGGATAGAGGCATCTTTGATTCGACCCTAGTAGCCAACAAGAATCGTTATATGAATGATATGATTATTACTAACCGAGCGTGCTAGTTGGAATAACGCAATAAATTTCTTATTTTCCTTCCGACTTTATTTTAAAACATGTTAACCAAGATGGGAGGTACGAGGGTGGAGCTTCAAGAAGATGAAGTTACATAGTTAAAGAGAAATTAGATATTACTCGTGGCGGCTGCTGAGAAAAATTCAAGGGAGTCCACAAAATATATCCTTCTGCTTAATAGGTACGTGTTAGACGCTTCTAAATTCCGATTTAGGTATGGAAAATGAGTTAGTTCATTTTCTGGAATTGGAATTATATCAATTTATACTTGTATCTGCGTTGGTTCATTAAATTGATGCAACTGAACAATGGCCTCTTGTATTGCAGTTATGGCAGTTTTCGTCTGTTTAAGGCGTGATTTCAACCTCTCTACTTTTACTCAATTATTGTGTGTCCTTAATTTTAAAAGAGAAAAAACTTTTAAAATAACCCAATTAGAGCATACTTCGGTACCTTTCGTCACTCTTATTTTTATTTATTCCATTTACAGCCCAACTTTAACTGCAACGGTCATATCGGCGGCCGTTTTCCTTTGGAACATATTGAAGGTGTTAACTCGTATTCGTTGGGGTTGAATCGCTAGATCACGTACACATTCGCATTCCCATTCATACTTCCAGACTCTGGGGAAGATGAGTAATCAACTTGGTTATGGAAAATCCCCATCCCCAACCGGTAATCGAACCCGGAAGCTCTCAGACGGCTCGAAGGAAGTAACAGGCACCCATAGACGGTAGAACACAGTGTGGTTTAATGCATGAATACGAAATAAGCGTTTGCTGTGTTTTTTTCAGGATGCAACAGAGGGTTATTAGGAATATTTAGGATGAAATAAATTCCATTAGATTGAATTATTGCAATATTACTGACATTCAATCGTTAAATTATTTTTATAGGAGTACATATCCCTGTCTTCTTTAATGCAGACCACCACTGGCTCTTCCCGCTTCTATGAGTCTCATTTTTGTTTGAAAATGTAGGTGTGAAGGAAGCAGACATTATCGTTCTAAGAATTGTTCAAATTTGAACTTAGTATCTCCTTTTCATTTCTTTTTTAATTGAAAGTCCAATGATTATTCATTAATCTTAGATATTAGTGCGGTATTGCAAGAAGTAAACTAATTTTGTGTTTGTAGGTATATTTTCAACAACTTCAAGGTTTTATAGGGGAAGTTATTTTAGCACAATTCCACAGCTTCAAATGGTTTTCTCTTTATCTGGTACTATAATTTTCAGTACGGAATGGTTTACCTTTTCTTCTTTTTTTTTAATAATTTTAAGCATACTTCTTCTAGGGGCTGCAACATTTCAGCCCTTCAGGTGTTGTAATATTTTTAAGTGCTGCACACTAGCACTGTGGCCTCTATTTATTATCTGCAGCACAACTGTCTTAATCACACCTTTTTAGTTCGTTTTTTTTCCTTGTGTTTTTCTAAATTTATTTAATGTCGCTTTAACTTCCTGGGTCATATCGCGACCATCTTTACAAAATAATACAATTAGTAGCATATATAAAAATTGTCATTAACTCTACAGGTTTACAATAAACCATATAAAATATACACATTAATAACATTAATTATAAAAACAATTTACATTAAATACAGATAACTGGAAACAAAGATAAGAACATATTCATATAAGTTAACAACAGTATTCTGCAAAAAAAGGTTTCATTTCCTTTACTCCATTGTGTAGATTATGAATTACAATTCAATAAAGTATATTGTACATAATTTTTATTAATTAACAAATGTCTATTTCCTTTAGGTAGGTAAACAATTTGCGGCGTAGTTTGAAACTGTTTTAGCAGTGTGGAGATATTCAGTGGGATTCCGTGTTGTTTTCTGTTTATTTTGTATTCATTGCATTCTATGAGAAGGTGGTAAATGGTAAGGTTTTTATTACATCCTTTACAGGTAGGCTGCGGCTGTCTTGAGAGAGGATATGAATGAGTGAGGCTGGAGTGACCAATTCGTAGACGGTTGAGAATGATTTTTCCTTTCTAGTAATTAGCTTGATTGGGTGAAGAGCGGTGGATCCTTTTCGTAATTGATGTAGTTTTCCTGGTTGTTGTTGATTCCATTCAGATTTCCATTTTTGTACTGGTGTTTTGGAGACATGATTTATAACATCTGAATATGGAATTTGGACGTTCATTTGTTGGCGTAGTCTTTAGCAGCTTCGTCCGCTCTTTCATTCCCTGTTATTCCTTGATGGGAAGGGATCCAAATGAAAACCACGTTCTTTACCAGCGTCAGTGATGTTACTGAATAGTGTCTGTGTGTCCTGAACTAATTTTTCGTCTGTTGTGTAGTTCTTCATGCTCTGCAAGGTCCTCAGGGAGTCAGAGCATATTGCATAGCAGTTGTGGTGTGCTGTCAGTAAGTGAGTGCCTGATAAATGGCATATAGTTCAGAACTGTAGGTGGAATAATAGGCAGGTAGCCGCTGCTGTAGAATTTTATCAGTAGTTATTATTGCACATCCAGAACCATGATCCGTTTTTGATCCGTCAGTGTAAATAACCTGATAATTGGGGAAATTGTTGCAAATTTCATAAAACAGTGTTTGGTAAACAATTGCAGCGGTATTCCATTGCGGATGAAATGTTTGGTCGGTATATATCTTGGGAATCTTGAGTTTCCAGTATGGTCCTTCATGGAAGTCCCTGGTCATTATGGGAGGGATCTTTATGCTGTTAGTATATAAATAGTTAGTAAGTCGTTGATAGAAAGGTAAGGAGTGCTTTTTTGTATGATAAGTACCTTCTGCATTGGGGAAAACATACGAATGGATACTTGAATGAGGTCTTGCTGCTATTTTGATTCCGTATTTTATGCTTAATTGTATTCTCTTTGTATTTAACGGTGGTTGGTTTGCTTCTAGCAGTAGGCTAGAGACCGGACTGGTACGATATGTTCCTAATATAATCCTCATAGCAGAACTCTGAATCACGTCCAGCAGCTTAAGTTACGCCGGTGCTGCAGAGCTGTACACAATAGCTCCATAGTCAAGTTTGTTTAGGATTAAAGCTTGATACGCCAGTTGTAGGACATGTTGATCAGCATCCCAATTACGGTGTGATAATGTTTTTAATGCGTTTAGGCGTCTTGAACAGTCTTCCTTTAGGTTCGAAATATGTGTTTTCCATGATAGGTTGTGGTAAAAGATAAGTCCCAATAATTTCAATTGTTTGGTTGTTTCAATGGGTTTTCCTTACAGGTGGATGGTAGGCTTTGGAAGATGCATTGAACTTTTCATATATTTTTACTTTTGCCGAGAAAAACTGTATGCTGTTTGTGATGTCCAAATTTGTACCCTTGTTACACTGTCTTGTAGTAAAGCTTGGTGGTTAAGATGTTGTTACCTTTGCAGAAAAGGGTCAGATCATCTGCAAATAGGCAAGCTTTTAGAGGGGGATGAATAGTGTTCAGTATGTCGTTCATTACCAGTAGGAAAAGTGTAACGCTAAGCACGGAGCCTTGGCGTACTCCATTGTCTGACTTAACTTCCTTGGATAATGTGCCATTTGTACGTACTCTAACGGTGCGATGGTGGAGGAAATTCATAATGAAATAAAACATATTTCCTGATACTTTATTTTGTCGTAGTAATTGAAGAATACGTGTTCTCCATGTCATATCGTCTGCCTTTTGTATATATAGACTAACTAGTATAAGATGTAGATTATGGAGAAACGCTTACCTTATTTCAGACTCAATCGTGATTAAACAGTCTGTAGTGGAACGGAATTGTCTGAAACGATATTGTGATTCAGAAAGAAGTTTCCTGTTTTTGATAAACCAACGCAATTTTTATTTATAATCTTTTCTAGAACTTTGCACATTGTACACGTAAGAGATATTGGTCTGTAGCTGTTTGGTAATGTGAGGTCTTTATTAGGTTTCGATATGGGTATCAGTACTGCCGAACTCCAAAGATTGGGAAATAAACTGTAAGACCAGATATGGTTGAATATTTCAAGAAGATATATATATATATATATATATATATATATATATATATATATATATATATATATCCTTCAATGGGTAGTTGTTTCAACACATCGTGTTGAAACATCGTGTCCAGGACTGGAGCTTTTGCATAATGCGAGGGCATTTTCATATTCATAATATTCGATGGTCTCATCAAAGTTTTGGGTACATTCATTTACACATTCCTCAGGTAATGAATCATTTTTCACTTTAAAGGATTTAAATTCGTCCTCATAATTAGCATCGGATGATGTAGAAGCAAATGAATCTGCTAAGATGTTAGCTACTGACTGTGAATTAGTGGTAGTTCTTTCTGAATCTGGGTCTTTCAAAACGATTCCTGAGTTATATTTAAACCTGCCTATAATTTTCTGGATATTTCCCCACACTATTTTCTGAGATATTTGATAATTTAAGGATGCAGCAATATTCAACCATGAGTCCTTTTTACTTTGTTTAACAGTTTTTCTTGCTTTAGCTCTAGCTTGGAGATATTTAAGTTTTTTTTTCTTCAGTAGGACGGCGTCTGAACTTGTAATATGCTTTATTCTTAAAATTAATGACTTTTGGTAATCACTGTCCCACAAAGGAACTGTTTTCTTGTAAGAAGCTATTGTAGGTAGAGAAATATTTGCAGATTTTAGAATAAGTTCATTGCAGTTATTAATTATTTCATTAATACTAGTGTGAATAAATTTAGTGGCAGGCATGAGCTAGGCTATTTCTTTGGTTATAAAACTCTTAAATGTATCCCCATTAGCCTTTTTAAAATTTAATTTTGGCGTGAATGTGGTTTTCTGAGGACTGTCGCTCAAATGAGTAAGAATAATAGGAAAATGATCACTATTTCCCCGAGGTTCTTTATAAATGAAGTATTCAAAGCACAAACTGTGGTAAGCACAAACTTAGGTCTATGGAGCTGAGTGTTGCATATGCTAGACTGAAATGAGTAGGCTCCAGTGAATTGAGTAGAATTAGGTCTAAATCGTTTACAAACTTTTCAATGAGTTTTCCTCGTGAATTAGTGGAGCTGCATCCCCAAAGTGTGCTGTGACTGTTGAAATCTCCGTGAATAAAGTAAGGACGGCGTAATTGTTGCTCCAGTTCATTTAGTTTTACAATACCTAATTATGGCTGTTGGGATATATATATATCATATACATATTTCTACTGTCAAAAGAACAGAAACTGCAGTAGCCTCAGAAGTAGTATTGAGCGAGATAGAAATTTGCGGCAGTGTTTCTTTACCATTGTTGACTACCCCACCGCTAGGCATGTGTACATTCTTCACGATTTTTATTATAGGCATTGTAACCTCTTAATGGAGCACCATAATCATGCTTAAAATTTGTTTCTTGTGCACAAACAGCTACTGCATTTTGTTTATTAAGTAAGAGTTGAAGGTGTTCCAGTTGAGAAGGAAATGCATTTATGTTCCATTGTAATATTTTGTGTTCCATTATATGCTATGGTATTTTTTATTTTTAAGGCGTCATTTAGATGGTGTTAGCAAAATCTTCTACTACATAACTATAAAAATGTTTAAGAAACTGTGCTTTTCTATTTATTTCGGAAAGCAGGTTCATTTGTGTACGTGTGTTTCGATATTTCATTGTTCTATTGGTAAATAAAGGATGAAGCTTTATGACTGTACCCAGGAGTCCTTTCAAATCATCAGTGTAGCTAGACGTAACTGATATTATATCAGATGCTCCAACTGTATTTTCAAAAAAAAAAAAAAAAAAAAACTTTAGTACTAGAGGTAATTTAAAACGTAGTCGTCAGTTCTTTCTTCCATAACACTTTTTATTACAGGTATCTGGTCATTTATGAGCGTGAGGGTGTCAGTCGTTTTTTTGTTTTTTTGTGTATATGTTTGTTTACTAGGTTACGTTCTGTTTTTCCTGTCTCATGTAAAGTCATTAAAGAAGAGTCAGATATGTTTTCGTCATCATCGGTTGCAGATTCAGTATACTTACTGGATGTTGAATTAGGTCGCTTCTTGGACCCTGTTTTAAGGTTTTGCCCTAAAGGAGGGAAGTTCAAATCTGTGCTTAGTTGTGGCAATGGTGTCGAAGAAGGTTCAGACTGGGAGGTGCCACTTTCTTGTATAGAAACCTTTTCTAGTGACAGGTTTTCTGTGTTTTCTGTGTCAGTTTCACTTATTTCAGCGTTGTCTTTAGCTTTGTCATTTACTGGCATGACTGTCGTGAGACTACCAACTCTTTCAGATGAGCTACTAATCATCTTAGCATTTATTTCATCTGATGACTTACACTGTTTAGCTAAATGTCCTTCCATTTTACATAAAAAGCAGATAGGAACATTAGAAGAAAGGCATATCCAATAGGATGTATCCTCATGGTTTATCTGTAAGATTTCAGGTAGCTTGGCAAAGTCGTCAGGTTTTACATACATTTGTCGGCGGAAACTCATGATGTGTATATATCCAGGGATAGTTATTAACGCCCTGATATACGATATGGATGATACAGGCTTAATCCCATTGGCCAGAAGGTGTTCTTCGATAAAATGATTGGGGCTAACAGGGCACACAATGGAGAGTATCACTCTTTTATTTTTAGTGAGAAGCGGCCTAATTTCCAAGTACAAGTTGTTCACCTTTATTTTTGGGTGTTTAGATACCAGTTCATCTACTAGCTTTTTATTGGCGAGGTAAATACAGATTTTGGAGTTCGATATTCGAGATACAAATCAAATGTTGCTGGGGTTGGTTAGGTTACCTATTGCTGTTACGTATCCTTTAAGTGTTATGCCGTCGTGGGCTTCGATTATTATGGCTTGTTCTTTATTGGGTCCCGTTTGGGTTATAGCTGAGTAATTAGGAGCTGAGTTATACATTATGGAGTTGTTCACATTGGTTTTTCATTATATTGTTTTGGTAGGCCTGTGTCCGCTATAGACGAGCAAAACTCATTTTATGTGAATATTGATTAGCAGTTGTTTAATCGACAGCTGGCATTTGTTTTCACCAACCACAGCCCTAACGCTGGTAAAACTTTAATGAATATCTACTGAAATATAATTATAACAAGGTTACCTTCATTTACACAGCAACTGCAGTGCACGTTCTTGTATGATTGACAGAATAACTACATATAACACTGTTATTCTTTAAACATAACTCTTAGAACAGGAGCAATGCAATTTTTGATAAACCAAGGGCGCGACCTTCACCTGTTCTTTTTTCTTGTTTTGTGTTTGTTTTGTTTTGCTTCATTTGCAAACCCCATTTAACTTCTGTGTTGATGTCTGCTTTACTGCAGGGTTATAAATTATTAATTTTACTGATGTCAGAAAGCACCATTGCATTCACTTTGACGATCAAACCTCCAGATACTACAGAGAATAGGTAATGACACTAAGGAAAATATCTTCAATAAAGCCTGGATTTGACCTCGGAACCTATAGTTTGAGGGGACGAAACATCTACCACTCCAAATAAAATGGCAGGAATTCTTTAGGCAGTAACAGAAGAATGTCTAAAGTATTCCTTATTGATTAGTAAAAGGGCTTGAATTTTCAATAAACAGATTTTTTTTCAATTAACGTCCTCCAACATTGTCATATCGGACGATGAATTAAATGGGTGAAATGATGCTGAAATGAGTCCGGGATACATGGAGCTTAGAGCTACCCGGCATTAGTCTTTCAGGACAAGGGAAAATCCCGGAAAAAGCCTTATACAGGAAATTCACCCTAACCAAGATTCGAACTTGGGACCTCTCTATGACATTTCCTTTACATATTCATTACTTTTGCATACATATATTCTTTTCCGATCCATTAAATCAATTATTTGCTATGAAACTGCTGTAAAACTTTAATGAACGCATGCGTCCTATGGGTAATACATCGAAACTTATCTTATGAAGCCCATAATGTTCAACGCTTGTAAGAGGTCGATTTGCTTGAGAGGTGAAAGAAGTTAATCGATTACACTAGGGAACACGTTTTTTGTGCCCGAAACAAAATAGGCTAATTCTTATGCAAAATGTCTTGCTGATTCCCAAAATGCCTCTGAAAATGCTGTATCACGTAACGTTTTTGAGATATTCTTATTCTTGTTCTTTCATATAAGATTACAGAAATGAGGTATGATACCAATTTATATTGACTTAATTTAAAATAATAGCCATTTTATTATTAAATAATATTTTTATACCTGTAAAGAATATGAATACTATTCGAAATAACTAGAACAAATTTTCCATCACGTAAGATTTATCAGTAAAATTAATTTTAGAGTCTATTATAAAAATCGTATTTACATGGGTGTGCCCAACTCAAAATAAATTAAGTTGACAAGCATTTTATAGTGAAAGAGTTGGGGAAAAGGGAAGACTATATCCCGGAGCAAGCAGTGTTATGTATGTGCCTCTAGTAGACCCAAACAAAGTTCTTCTTCCCGCACTTCACATAAAGCTCGGGCTAATGAAGTTTTTGTTAAAGGTTTGGACAAAAAGGGAAGTGCATTTGAGTATTTAAGAAGTATATTTCCTAAACTAAGTGAATACAAATTGAAGGAAGGTATATTTGTCGGTCCTCAAATAAGACTACTTCTTAAAGACAGTATTTTTTAATCAAAGCTTAAACGTGTTGAACTGGCAGCATGGAATAATTTAAATCAGTGGTGGAAGGCTTCCTGGGCAATAAAAAAGAAGAAAATTATGAAACTTTAGTCTCAGAACTATTAAGGAGCTACAAAGAAATGGGTTGCCGTATGTCACTTAAATTCCACTTTTTGCACTCTCACCTTGATAGTTTCCCTACAAATCAAGGAGCTGTAGTAAGCGATGAGCAAGGTGAGCGTTTTCACCAGGACATTTCTGAGATGGAAAGAGGTTACCAGGGTCGCTGGGATTCAGCCATGTTGGGAGACTATTTTTGGTTCCTCAAACGGGAGAGTAAAAGTCAATACCAGAGAGAGAGAGAGAGAGAGAGAGAGAGAGAGAGAGAGAGAGAGAGAGAGAGAGAGAGAGAAATCAACAGTGAAACAATTCTGAGATAATTCAGGTATGTGATTTCATCATTATCTTGTGTTTATTTATTTTAATATAAATAATTAATAATAATAATTATTATTTTCAATGTTATTTGGCAATAAAATACCTATTATTTTCATTTAATCAAATATGAGTATCACATCGCATTTCTGTAAGTCTCATAAAAAATTATGAATACCTAAAAAACGTTACGTGATACAGCATTTTGAGGGGCATTTTTGGAACCAGCAGATCAGTTTACATAAGAATTTGCCTATTTTGTTTCTGGTATATGAAAGTATATTTTTTTGTTCCCCAGTGTTATGGATCACACTAACAGCACATGGTACCTTGAGGTTAGCTCTGAAGCTGTTACCTGTAGTTATAATAAATACTTTACGGCCCGATCGTATAAAAGATAATCTAAGTTCAAGCACATGAAAGTGATGTTCAGTCAATCTGAACTTAGAATTTTGGTTGTATAAACATTGATCTAAGTTCATGGCCTCTTGATCTAAGATCAAACATAACTGGTGAATTTTCTCCAGTTAACTTGATTGAACTTAGATCAGCAGAAATGCAGAATTTACGCAATATTTCATGAGAAGAAATAAGTAGTGCAGCTTTAAATAAATAGTAAATAAAGTGTGGTTATATGCGTAAATAATTAGCTTCTTTATTTCACAAATCTATGTTAAATATGCATTTGTTAATGTTCATAACCTATACATTTTTATTGTTTACAGAATTCGGATTACTCTGATATATTTTATGATTACATTTTTCAATTTGAAACGTCTCCTCGTGTTTTCCAACATAGAGAAAATCCCATCTCAGAACTAAATGACAGAAAATTCAAAATGTGATTTCGACTATCAGAGCATGTAATAGATGGACAACTAAGAACACAAACCCTGAGGAAAATACGCACTTAATCTAATATTTATTATCCTTCCTGCATTACCGTTCTATGTAACTGAAATCTTCCAGGTGGTGATTAGGAATATGTTTAATATAAATAAAGGGACTGCGTTTAGAACAATACACAAAGTTACAAGAGAAATTGCAGCGTTAAGATCTCATTTCATCAGTATGTCTATGGAAAGGTGTGAAATTTAAAGTTAGCTGAACGCATCTCCACTTTTACTTGAACTTCCACGTTTTATATTTTCCAGCTTACAGTATTGTAAACAAACGAAAATGAAAATGATTTACATTGGGCATACAATGGAGATAAAGTAAGCGAAATGATTCACTTTTGATAAATATTGTTTCAATATGGAGTAAATTCTTATACTGTTTATTTAAAATAACATTATTTCTAGGACAAATAACCATATATCAAAAGATTTGTTTAGTTTTTGTTATGTCTAGATTGGCTACGCTGTGCACTTGAATTAAGCAGTGTCGAGTAATTCTCGAATCCTTTCAATACAATGCGAAATTTCCAACGTGTTTGACGATGTTGCCACATTTGTTTTTGTGATCTCAAATCAGTACTAAACGGCGTTCATCTGATCTAACATCAGCATTTTACAACACACGCGGATTCGTAAACTTACTTCAACTTTTATCTTCGATTATAAATGAACTGCAGTTAGCGATTTTTATGCAACCGGGTGTACGTGGATCTAAATAGAGCTGCAGAGTGATTGTTTGAGAGAAAGGGAGGTACATACACATTGCGGCCCTGCATGCTGGCTTTGTGTCTCAGATTATCAAGAAAAGCATTCGAGAACAAGAGCTTCTCTGATGAACGACACCAAGTTGCCAATGTTCATTCCTATGTCTCTGAAGGCTTTTCCACAAAAAAAAAAAAAAAACCATGTGAATAAGCTTCTGGTATTAAATACTTTAAACCGATGCTGAAGAAGTAGCTGAATATTATTTTAGAATATAAATCTACATTTAAGGGCTCCGTATCTCAGCCATATTCTGGTGATTTGATCAGATAAATTGCATTAAATTGAAAAAATGAATAAAACTGAAATTCAATTTTTATTTATAGACGCTATTTGATTGCTGTGGTTTTAAGGGTCCCACTCTATATTGAGCCTGAGAGCCACTTTATAATGTCCGACATGAGGTTCCCTTGCGTGTCAAGTCTGCGAGACAGGAACACTGGATTTACTTCCATGTCTAAGGAAGTCATGCCTACGACTTTTACTCCTGAAAAAATTCAACCCTATCCCCCGAGTTTGAACCCGTGACCTCAGGAACCAGAGGCTAACATGTTTGTATGTTTGTTACTCCTAGACTACGGAGGATGACGACATATATATGGATGAAGGGATTACGTGTCGCTTGTTACGGACTCCCTTGTCTGATAACGATGATGCTAGAATCCAGCGCCGCCCGTTTGCCGAAATTTGGTCCCGCGGGGGTTCATTTATATGTCTGTAAATCTACTGATAAGGGACATTCACGTTCAAGCGACAAATAAAAGTTATCTATCTGTATTGTGTTTGAACCCACAACCTTAGAATCAGTAAGAAAGTGCTTAACCAACCGATCCACCCACATCAAGAGAGCCAAATTTGGATGTACGAGGCGCATCCGTAAAATAAGGTCTCCAAGGCGCTGGAGCCGTAAAGAACGCTATTGCGCTAGATCTGGCAATACTGGCGTGTAGCTTGGTTTCACACCTTCAAATCTCCACCGCAGCAAACCCGTTGCAACCATTAGTCTTGGCTGGGCAGCCGTTTGCGATGTACCTTCCTATCACTTCCAACGCCAAGTGCGAGTTGCGTGCAGTTATCCATTTTTTGAGTGCCAAGAGCACTAATCCTACTGAAATTCATCGTCAGTAATGCGAAGTCTATGGGCCACGGTGTACGGACGTCAAAAACGTGCGAAAGTGGGTCAGAGATTTCAAAGACGGACGTACAGACGTCCAGGATGAACAGCGCCCTGTCCGGCCTTCGGTTTCAGCCGACACAATTGCAAAACTGAAGCAAGAAATGTGTAAAGATAGTCCTGTGACATTTCGCGAGCTTTGCGAACTTATCCCTGAAGTCATTAAGACTACGACTGATAAGATTTTGACCGAACATTTGCATTATCGCAAGGTGTGTGCGAGGTGGATCTCCTGACTCAGTTCGGATAGGACATCCTCACTCATCCCCCCTACAGTCCAGACTTAGCACCTAGTGATTATCATCTGTTTCCTGAGTTGAAGTCACACCTGGGTGGAACACATTTCCAGATCGACGATGATTTGAAAAACGAGGTTGAGCGCTACCTGCGCAACTTGGCGGGTGAGTGCTATGACAAGGGTATACAAAAACTGCCACAGCGCATGCAAAGGTGCATCGATCGCAATGGTGATTACGTAGAAAAATAGCTGTAAGTTCCGCCTTTCCGTCAATGTAACATTCATTGACAATAAACATGTTTTCTATATTAAATAAAATTGGAGACCTTGTCTTACGGACACGCCTCGTATTTTACCTCAGTGACCGGAAGACAGACTTTGTGACGACTCAGCACCCCATCCTGTAGGGATGTGCTACAGCCAGACAAGTGAAGGGTAAGTTCCTGGTATAGACGGTTTAACATTCCTTACCGACATAAACCATTGCACATTTTATGGGTACGATTCCATACACTCCACTGTAGCTTATTAGGAAAACTTGCAGTTCTATTTACGAAGTCTTTCTCTCCCTCGCCCTTTAATCTTTCCTTTTCTCTGCCTCTGTCACCTATTCCTTCACATTCTCTACACATTATGTGACGTTTAATAAGAATATTGTGTTTTGCAATGTTAATACAAATTTAGCAAGATGTGTATTTTCTGCGTTCATTATCTGATTGATCAGCTATGCCATGTTAGCTGGTTTACATAAAACATGCTAAGAAATTTTTCTTTATGGAAACAAGTATTAAGGGAGGTATTTTGACATGTTTATTTGCTTTTTCTTTTGAGGAGGGTCTGTTCTCTAAGTGTGATCTAATATACACACATACACACATGCACATATATTATAAACCAGATGAGTTAGCTGCCACTATTTATTCCTATCTATGCAGCCCACAGTTTATAGTCTAATGTGAAAACATTGACCCTTTTAGCACACAAGACGTTATTGAGTTCTGCCCTTCTATTTGGTACTATATGCACCAAGCATTAATACTTACGCCCTGAATGACGAACAAGAAGCTGCGAAGCGCTTAAATAAACGACGTCTCTTCACGCGTACAATACTAGCAAAGTGACAAACGAATGCTTTCCCAAAGAGCGAGATGGAATACGTGGCAACTGTTCAAGAGGGTTAATTGGTGGAATATGGTGATACAAAGGCTAGGTTCAAAACGACGCCATATTGTTTTACGTTTTTTATTTCGCCTAGTCTTTGTTTTCTGTATATTAATTACTCATTTATTTACTGTTGCTATTGATTCTCTTGTGAGCCAAAGACACAAGAATTATAATCCGATAATTAGGGATCTACAGGGATTAGCTCACTATATAGGGGAACATGGGACATATCGGGGTAGTGAGGCAGAACAGGGTATGCGTGTTTTCTCTGTAGTAGGTGGCACAATCTAACGGATTCTGTCAAAACTACGTCATCTCAATCACAGCTACTAGTACACATCAGTTGGCTGCCATAACAGAATCTGTTGTGTACGAGTTGTGTGTTGAATACAATTTGAAGCAGTTAATACAAGATTAGTGATCTCTTTCAAGGCAAATAGATACATCATATCCATATTTAAATAAAAACTATAGTTACTATGGAATATAACACTTAATTTACTTCTAAATCAATGTTTTTCGCTAAGTTATCTTTGAATATCAAACCATCGTCAGGAATTAACCTAAGCTTGTGTTTATGGAGCAATATGGGTGGGGCATAACCGGGTACTACTCCATTATTCCCCTGTTGTGAAACTCTTTGTGTGTTATTCATATAATTGACTACTCATGTTTCATGTGACTTCGGAATGGTGCGTAATTACGTAAAGAAGAAGTCACAGAGGCAGGAGTGGTCTATAGCTTCAATGGAGGGGGCTGTGAATGCTCAACTTGATGGTTCAGTGGAGTACAAAAGGGCAACTAGTCAATTTCAACTGCCTCCCAACAACTCTTGAACGCTACGTTAAGAAGAAATAAAAAATAATCCTGATTGTTGTTAAAAATGTTCTCACAGGCTGCAGCCGCTATATGTTTATTTCAAGAAACCAATAATATAATATCAGGAGGATGAAATTCGCTCCTGGGTCGGATCTAATCCGGGAAAAGACGTGACACTCTTTCAGGTTGCGTCATTGTTTGGTGCCAGTTATATGCAAGACTCAACAATGAGCACAGCAGTCAATGGGTTTCGAAATACAGGAATATGGGCTGTTATTATCAAGGTGTTTGATGATGCTGATTTCCTGTCGTCCAAAACGACAGATATTGAGCTTACTTCTGGAGTTCCTGATGATGTTAATCCTTCAATTTCTGAGATGTCCGTGGTCTCCGGTTCACATATGGGTAGAGAAAACATTGAGATGCCAAGCTGTAGTAGTTTCCAGAGTTCCAGCCCAGAAAATATCACACCTATTACAAAGTTAGATCAGAAAAACAAGAGAGTTTGTAAAAAACAGAGGGAAAAGCACAATACTGACAACATCCCCTTATAAAGAAGCGCTACTGAACGCGGAACAAGGAAAAAAATGAATAAAAGAGCTGTAGAAAGGCTTCTTGCTCTGCCACAAAGCGAAACAAAACGGGAATCATCGAAAGGTAGGCCTAGATGTCCTAATCCTCCTATATCCAAACGTTCCAGAAGTCATCTGTCTGCTGGTAACAGGAAAGAACTGGCTAGGGACGACGATGATGATTGTCTTT
Organism: Mantis religiosa; assembly: GCA_030765055.1. NCBI lineage: Eukaryota > Metazoa > Arthropoda > Insecta > Mantodea > Mantidae > Mantis > Mantis religiosa. The sequence continues at coordinate 1,642,841 of JAUKNK010000131.1, read as the reverse complement.
ACTGCCACGATTATTCAGGAGGAGGGTGGGTTAGATATCCCTGCTGCGTGCAGTGGGCTCATGATTCTTGTGCAGGTGTCGAAAGTGATGATGCAGATGTTACATATTTCTGCATATTTTGAGAAGTGAACTAAATGTAAATAAAAAAAGATAAAAAATTGGTCACAAAAATAATACACCTTACTACCCCACCTATGGGGCAAAACGGGGCAAATGTACTAATTTTGTTTTTGACGTGACAGCTACTCCCATTTGTTGCGAGTGTTCATTTAAGTTATGTTTTTCGAGTAATTATGCAACAACAAACACATTTACATTACCAAAACACAATGTTCAAATGTGAAGTAAAGATGCTCAAATTTTAAGTACCCTTTCCTGCCCCACGTTCCCGTTGCACCGAGCTCACTCTATCGGCAGGTAGCAGAAATGTGTAGTGCTTAACGCCCGTTTTTGCAGCATGCGGCACCGCAGGCGGTGACACCGCCGGTGTAAGAGATGAAGATGTAGCACCGGTAGAATTAGATATCGGGGGAAACCGCAGATCCTGGTGAAAACCCGCACCAGTGCTGCTTTGTCCACCAAAAGAGGCCCTTACCTTTCAAAGGAACTTCATTAATCAAACAATATATGAAAGCAAATAAAACAATACAAAATAGAGACTTTTCCGGGGTTTTCCCTTATCCTGAAAGGCGAATGTCCAATAACTCTAAGCTATACGGATCCTGGAGTCATTTGCGCATTCATTTCAGTCATTCCATTCATTGTCCGATATGACTTAGCATTGGAGGACGTAAAATACACAAACAAGGAAATTACTTATAAAGAGTAGCTTGCAAGTTGTATTTAAAACTTTCCTATTAGATGATGTTAATTCTTGAAGGAATAGGGGATTAATCTTTTTTTCATGAATATTATACACACTTTGTGGAATATTCTCCAATTGGGTTTCAGATAGAGTACCATAGAAATCAGTTAATCTGACCAGTTTAGTTTAAGAGTAAGTTACTGTTAAAACAATAACTGCCGATCTTTCTGTGTTCATTTACAGTCTGTTCTGCTTCAAGCACTGTGCTGTTTCCAAATTGACCATCCATCGATTAATGAGTATTCATTTTTTCTGTATCTTAGATCATTAACTTAGGATATCGCTCACTTATTCTTCGCTTAACGTCTTGGAGCTTTTATTCATAAAGTTGCTAATTCTTTAGTTTATACTACACGTGCCATTGCGAGCTGTCTTTATCTTTATCTTCAATTGGGCATCATGGTTAAACTTTTGAGCCTTATTATATTTACCATATATGGTGTTGTAAACCATGTTGGGTTTCAATTTTTTAGAAGCATGTCGAGGTTACTGATGCAATAGTTTCTTTCATGCTAAAGTCTTACGTTTCACTTATATTTGTGAAATGTTTCAAACTTGGTTGAATGGATAAAGCACAATACTGACCATAATAAAATATGTACCATGAACTTTAAATGTATAACTCGCTCTCAGAGTAAAACTTGGCGATTAGAGTGTTATTTTTATCTGGTCAAATTATAGGCCCTAAGGATAAAACGAAGGATACTAGTTTTTCGAGCTTATCACCAAGGATTTGAACACAACTTAAAGCGGCAGAGTGGTCAAATAACCTAATACAATTTAGCCAACGCTACCTTGCGAGGGAATATTCCTATACGAATAATTAACCACAAACCTCAGACTCCCCTTCGGATGTTTACACGGTTTTTACAGCTTCAGACACTGTTTTGAGCTCGTTTTGGTAGTTTTAACGCAAAAAAGGAGCGTCCGCCATTATAATTACTGTATGAGCTATTTAAAGCCTGCCATAACTTGTGATTGAAGCCAAAATAATATACCTAATTCTTAGAACTTCAAGATATGGCTGTACAACGAAAATACGTGTTGGCTGAAGATTTAAATCCCACTGGTCCCACTGTGTAGATCTGCGATTTTATGTTCCAATGTTATTGTCATTTGATGCATGTGATAGGTTGTCCCTTCAGGCCTCCCGTAGGAGAGGGGATCCGTCCCCTTCAGCTACCGTGGTTCGTGCGCTGCGGACCCCTAGCACTAGTGGTACCTCTGACGTTACTAGACGAACCTCGGGCCGAACATTGGAGCTCCTCCCTCTGGGAGCTGTTAGGATTGGGTTGGACTCGAGGGGGCAGTGTGTTCCCGCCACCCACGGGAAATTGGGTACCTCCGGCCAGGCCCTGGCCGCCCGGAGGGTGTAGAGGGTTGCCTCATAAGTCCCGGGTGCTAGCCTGCAGAGCTAGTAGTTGGTGTGCTAGATCACCGGCTGCCCTACCAAGGTTTTTTGGCAGCTGGTTCATTAAGGACCGGCGTGTAAGTGGCGTATCCACTTCCGTCCCGTCTGCCGTGTGCAGGCGGGGGGGTAGTTTATAAAATAGGTACTGTCCTATGGTAAATATACCCGAGAGGCTCGGGTTTTGGTCCTACGGGTCCGGGACTAATGGCAGTAGATCCTCGCATTTAATTTAATGTCCCTTCAGGCCTCCCGTAAGGGAGGGGATCCGTCCCCTTCAGCTGCCGTGGTGCGGGCGCTGCGAACCCTTAGCACTCATGGTACCTCTGACGTTACTAGAGCAACCTCGGGCCAAAAATTCGAGCCCCTCCTATATGAGTTGTTCGGATTGGGTTGGTCTCGAGGGAACAGTGGTTCCCCATACCCGTGGGTGATCGAGTACGTCTCCGGGCGGGGTTGAGGGAAGCCATTAATATTCCCGGGTACTGGCCTGCAGAGCTAGCAGATGGCGTTCTAGATCGCCAGGCGGCCCCACCGAGGTCATATCGGTAGCCTTCACCTTTAGGTGTTGGCGCGCGTAAGTGGCGTATACAATTCCGTCCCACCCTGTCTCCTTGAAACAGATGGGGGGGGGCCTTGTTATTAACCCAGGTCTTGACCTATGGAAAGGTCCATGGAAGACGCAGGGCGCTCTTTTGGGACAGATCGGATACTCCCTGGTTGAAAGAGGTCCGGGGCATGGTCCTACCGGTCCAGGACTAATGGAAATAGAACCTATGGACTCAACTGTCCCTTCAGCCTCCGTAAGGGAGGGAATCCGTCCCCTTCAGCTGCCGTGGTGCGGGCGCTGCAGACCCCTAGCACTCGTGGTACCTCTGACGTTATTAGAGGAACCTCGGGCCGAACATTCGAGCCCCTCCTTGGTTGGGAGTTGTTCGGATTGTGTTGGACTCGAGGGAGTAGTGGTTCCCGATACACGTGGGAGATCGGGTACGTCTCCGGACGGGGTCGAGGGAAGCCATTAATATTCCCGAGTACTAGCCAGCATAGCTAGTAGAAGGTGTGCTAGATCACCAGGCGCCCCCACCGAGGTCATATCCGTAGCCTTCCCGTTTTGGAGTTGGCGCGCGTAAGTGGCGTATTCACTTCCATCCCGTCTTGAGTCCACAGGACCAGATGGGGGGGGGGAGGGCTTGTTAGTCTCTAGGTCTTGTCGTATGGGAAGCCCCACTGAGGCGCCGGGTGCCCTTATGGGATAGCTCGGTAACTCCCTGGGCGAAGGAGGCCCGGGTCTTGGTCCTACGGGTCCAAGACTAATGGGAGTAGATCCTCTGGCATAACGTGTGTGTGTCCCTTCAGGGGCATATTTAAAGGTGTGTGTGTGTGTGTGTGTGTGTGTGTGTGTGTGTGGGTGGGTGTGGGTGTGAATGTATGCTAATGAATAAAAGTTTGTAAAGTTATTGAACATTACTACTGCAGCTCTTCTTGTCTGAGTATGATGTTTCTGGAATCGACATACACTGTGATTGCTTAGTGTCCCATACAACACTTATGCACTGTACTGCCTACCCTTCCAAATTGCTCTGCAAATCATCCATTAGAAGACATTCAAGAAAGGGATAAGTCACATATGTCACGTTGCATACATTCACAAAAAAATAGGGTCAGGTGAATCACCTACATAATATTTTATATTTTGACGCCCGGCCACGTGAAAACAAATGACCTGTGCAATGCGATGATCATTCTGCACATTAGCATCAATATTATCCGTCCAGAATTGAGAATATATAGTATTTTTTCGATTGTTCTGCAATTTGAATCCATATCTTTTTATAAGCAATAAATTAAACATTCTTAATGTATTCACACTACAATCCCATGATGAATCAATTACATGAATGGTAAAATCAACATAGAAACCTGGATAATCTTTATGCACATAGAAATCTCATGTGGGTGGCTTTATTCAAGTAAGATTCTAATCTGGATCCTTGGAATTTGAAAATCACGTTTATTTGGGTTTCAGCTAGATCAGGAAGTGCTTGTGACTTACTGCAAAAGCAATACTTACTATTAACTTTTATAGACGATTTCAATTGATCTGGCGTTTATTTTAAACTGCAATTGGTAATTGAAAAGGGATTGATTATTTTGTGGTACTTTTAATGTTGATACTGGCCAGCCATTTTCGATATCTCCTTCGATAACTTACAATTAATCTCCTTAATTATCTTCGACCGGGAGAAACAGTATGCAATATATGTGCCACGCGTATTTATGCACAGAATTATATCAAACAATCTAAAAAATAAACATGTTCGTAATTCTCGGATATTTTCGAGCTTTCCTCCAATATGTGATAAATTGTGTACTATCCTTATATCTCAAGATATTAAGAATTTAAACCTTTCTGCACGTATTTATGCTTTTAGCTAAGGCATTCTTAAGTTACCTATAGTAGAGTAAAGGGTCTTTCTGGGATGATCTAGAATTTCTCTCACATTCAGTGCTTACCTGCAACAAATAAAAACAGTCTTATAATGTAATCCGATATACCTCTGAACTGGATAACAGAAGAGAAATTCATCTCATATACAGTTTTTATGACCATAAGGAACAATATTGCTTTCCAATTTTTCATAAATCGTGGCCGTTGTGGCCTAGAAGTGGTTTCAAACTAAGTACTACTCTATCTGGGTATGAGCGATAATAACATTCATCTCTCTGTACTGAGGACTGTTTTCGGCATAAATAAACTAAAGCATTCACCACTTAAACCTAAGTTACCTTAACAGAAAAAAAAATAGAAAAGAAAAACGCGCCAGAGGCAAATTTGTAGTTTGTGGAAAAGATTAAATATACAAACAATTTTAATCCCATGGTTAACAACTGAAAAGTGGAAATTAATGATTCTTTCACACTAGCCGTGTGTAGGCTAAATTGCGGAAATGTATAGTCAAACTTAAAAATTCAATGCCATAGCCGGGATTTGAATCACGGATCTTCTGCTTTCCTTCCAGCCGCTCTACCATTGAGCTACTATGGCCAACGTGCCGATATGACATTAAATTCTCCAACTGACTCGTATGTTCCCGGTAAACCACTTAGGAGTTCTCATAAACACATGAGACAACTACCTTAATGGCGGTTCCATAATTTAGCCTACACACGGCCAGTGTGAAAGAACAATTAATTTTCAGTGATTGACCTAATAGTGGTTAACTATAAAGCCCGGGCCCTAAAGTACTTACATGTAGTAAGTCGCCATTAAGGTAGTTGTCTCATGTGTTTATGAGAACTCCTAAGTGGTTTACCGGGAAAAACACGAGTCAGTTGGAGAATTTACTGTCATATTGGTACGTTGGCCATAGTAGCACAATGGTAAAGCGGCTGGACGGCAACCAGAGGGTCCGTGATTCAAATCCCGGCTATGGAATTGAATTTTTCAGTCTGACTCTGCGTTTCCGCGATTGAAAAATGTTTTTCTTCAACAAATAATGTAGCCTCAGAGAAAATATGTGATCAGTTAAACGTTCAGAAACGTTTCACTCCATTGTATCACCATTATAGCAAACAAATGTCACCTACTGACATGTCCATAAGTGCAGCTAGAACTGAGTACCTACAGAGAGAACCTCTTACGCCTTCAGCATGCTTTTTGTAAATCAGCGGCGAGTTTGCAAAAGCGTTCTACAAATCTATGATACACAGAATAAATGTGACCATTTGCTTTTATAATCTCCTCCTCCAGATTTCTCTGGTTAAAAGCATGAAAGGATGAAATTCCTGCATTAGCTAATTTCAAGATTTTTAATACATACTTAATTAGTGTTGCGTGTATTCAGTTTTTTGAACTAACATTTAATGGAAACTATAATTAGGAATGTCTGAGTGCAACTTTATTTACATTTGCAGTGGAGATTTGGGGCGATCGGTGCCACTAAAGCAAACGAAATATCTGTGAGCATGTTGACTTCGGATCAGCTGGCGCGTCCAGCCGAATAATTAGAACTGTGACTAAAGGGGCAGATGTGCTCTGATATTTGACCTCTAAGTTATGGTGATCGTCTGACAGTATGTCTACCAGCGGTGAAGAGGGGCAACTTTCGATGTAATAACAGTTAAGTTGGTCACCTCAAGCCATAAGGTTAAGTTAATGCCAGAGGTTCTACTCCCATTAGACCTAGAGACTAACAAGCGCCCCCCCCCATCTGGTCCTGTGGACTCAAGACGGGATGGACCTCGATAGGGCCGCCTGGTTATCTAGCACACCTTCTGCTAGCTATGCTGGCTAGCACGCGGGAATATTAATGGCTTCCCTCAACCATGTCCGGAGACATACCCGATCTCCCACGGGTATCGGGAACCACTGCCCCGTTGAGTCCAACACAATCCGAACCACTCCCTATCAGGGAGGGGCTCGAATGTTCGGCCTGAGGTTCTTCTAGTAACGTCAGAGGTACCACGAGTGCTAGGGGTCCGCAGCTCACGCACCACGGCAGCTGAAGGGGACGGATCCTCTCTCCTATGGGAGGTCCATAAGGTCCTGCATCTGGATAAGTCGTGTGAAGATTGCCTCAATTTGTCTGCTTAGTGTGTGGTGTATGCACTTGTTTATAACCATGCGACCGCTACATTGTTAGCCCGAGCTATTTTGTTACGTTCGCTACAACCATGAAATAAACATATTTAATTCCATCACATTGATTCTTTCATATCCCATTAAGGTATCATTTCTTCATTTGCACTGAACATCTCCGCTTTCTATTATAACGAACTTCAAAAGCACGGTTATTCAATCTGCGACATCAATATGTTAATGAACCCTTGCAGGTTCTGCAGTAAACGTAAACTATTCGACATAATAGAAAAGAGATATTAAGAGGTTCTTGTTGCTCGCAATATACAAACACAAGGAATATAGCTTCAGCTTCGGAGATAACATAGCTCCAATAATGATATGCAACACTTCTGTCTCATTAACCTTCCATCTTAATCACGTGAAATTACGTTTTATAATGTTAAGCCAGGGCCTTATTAAACTTTTTCTCAACGTGGCGATTAGAGCGTTTGTCAACCCGAGAATGAGTTCTGAGATTTACTCACCAAAAAAATGCTACTTTAAATTTAGATTACCAACTAAAACGTGTATGGAGACTGCCGCTTACGTTACTCGGTTGCTGCAAACTCATAGTCGTGCAGAAGTACCGACCTGTGTTGGTCTTCCTCGTCGGGAAGGCCGACTGTCTCACTTCTTACTTCACTGGCGCTAGCATCACTATGCTCAAACAAGCAGCTTATGTGGTGTCTTGAAAGTAATGAGAACCGAAATCACTAGCCCTTGTGAGGTTATAACCGTGAGTTTATAACCACCTCCATCGCCCATGCCACTATATCAAGTATATGCAGGTGTTCCAAAATTAGACCAAAGGTGCTTCGTTTAACCGCTAGACAGTAAACGCCAAAGCAAATGCTAAGACCCACGAACATTGCGATTAACACAGAGTATATCGGCATGCCATATTCTGCCGTAATCTCGCAAAGACACCAGCCATTTCTCCGTGGATAGAGTAGTGAAACGTCAAGGACGGCCACGTTCTGTAGGGACTCTTGAGAACGAGCAAAAGGTGTTGCAGTACACTGAGAACAATCCTGCAGCTAGTACTTGCACCATGGCTCGACAATTGCACCTAATTCGTGGCACTGTGGGAAAAATTCTGCAGGAAATGATGTTGCACTCTTTTCACCTTGAAAAGTTCAACGCAATGAGGCCTATGGGCTACCCTCTTTTACAGCAATTTTGACAAAACGATATACTGATTGCATTCCATGGCATGTCCACAGTTATATAGCTTAATGCCCATACTACATATCAGAGGTCATATCAACTGAGATTTGGTGTTAATTGCTGCGCCGGTATTGTGGAGTACTTCTTAATTGGACCATACATTTTGCCGGCCCAACTCACTGCTCAAAATTTATTTATTATTTCTGTAACGAGTTTCGCCAGATCTAATGGAAACTGTTTCCCATTATATCAGGGAGGACATGTGATCTCAACATGATGGTGCACCAGCTCACTTTGGTGCTGAAGTACGCCGTCATCTTATGGCTATATACCGCAATCACTGTATACACAGAGGGGAACTCATTTCCTAGCCGACACACTCACTTGACCTTACTCCATTTGACCTGTGGGAGTACATGAAGGCTATCGTGTATGAAACATCTGTTGAACTGAAAAGTTCCTTGTGCATGAATACCAGTCATCGCAGAGATTGACCGCAACACACTACACAAGGTTTGGCAGGAGATAGACTATTGGCTTGATGTATGTCGTGTTAAGCGATGTGCTCATATAGAACACTTGTGATATGACTGAAAAAGCTTTGAGGGTTTACCGTTCTTAGCACATATCTCACATTACAATATGTTCATTAGATTCCACAGAATAAGTTTATGAATTCGGGCCCATCATTTTGAATTGCCCTGTAGTACATATTGAATTTTAAACAAAAATTACAATACCCTTTGATGAATGACTTAGTCTCAGCAAAGCTACAGCACATGCCCATGCTCGGAAAGGTACATGTACATGATTATCTTGTTCAGATTATCATCATGAGAATTTAGTCTGTATTAACAAATTTCCCCTTTTCCAGTAATTTGCTATCTGAGTTCTGGATGGATTCTTGGGACGACCTCCAGAAAACGGAGCTGGTTTTCCTTCCACACCTGGATGCGATCTTTGAAGCTTGGTATAGCTGCGCGATTTTGTGAAGGACTATGTTGTTTCTGTGAGCTAGACTTAAAGATTTGAAAGTATTGAGAGGCAAAGTGTTTACGGCTGCAGAGTTTGAGTGGCTGCGAAGCTTGGCTTAGTAGGGTGCCAGTCTTGAATTCGGCGTTGTGCTTTCCGATGTAGCACGGGTGAGTGACGGAAATTACTCAAAGGGTATCTGTGCGCCGATGAAGAAGCGTGGGGGGGGGGGCGAGTACAGAAGTTCATTGGGCGGCTGTCGCTATGGATTTCTTAGTTACATTGTTCATCTCCTTAAGTAATTCTGTACGCATTAATAACACAGTGGAAGAACGGTGTGTGAATTTCAAGTCATTACTAATGGAGCTGGTAAACCTCGTAGGGGTAGACCTTTTGCGACAAATTAGTGAATGGACAACATTTCAGCCAAGGCACCGTAGTGCGTCCCGGCCAAATCTCCAACCTGAGTAGTATTCGGGTTATATGGCTTTGATTATGCGTTTTGCTTTCATTACTGGAGGTCAACGATCCTGGGTGATGCTGAAGCGTAGATCATATGTGATCTACCGATGTACTGCAGTGCGACAGAAAAGTAAATTGGGATGCGGCGGCTGTAAGGCATTAGTGGATAGGACCTTATGATGCTATAGGATGTCGAACAAGCCCTTGTTGGCGATGACGACATGGTTGTTCTTTGTTGAATGTTAGGATGTCTCCATTTAAAGATTTCGCAGCAGTGGCTGTCTTCCTCTTTCCTTCCATGTTGTTACTGTGGTGAGTGAACCCTCTGCCATTAGTTAATTTACTGGCCGGACAGAATATATATACTGTTAAATTGATTTGGACTTTTCCGCAAAATTTGTCAAGTGTAACACACGGGAATATGGTGGAATTAGTACCCTCTAAAGATCTATTCATCTTGAAATCTATTAGATCAATAATACGATTTATTTCAGATATTTAAATCCCATTGGCACAATGAGACAGTGGAGAAACAGTGTGCAAACTAAATAATCTCTACGTTCTACCACATGAAATGAAAGCAATATGCTGAACTGTTACTCCTCTAAATTTTAAAAGTTGCTAATGTTAATCAGAAATATTGTTAAAGTATTCCCTGAGGAAGTATTTTAAATGAGTGTCACAGCATATATTAGCAATTTTCAACTTATAATCTACTCTAAGACACTCCAGGAAAGTCAAGTAAATAAGTGCTGCTTTAAATTGAAAAATAATAAATACGTTGTAGTGCCAAAATACAAAAAAGTAGAAAATACACTCTCAAATTATTTTTGTCTCATCTAGCATATGCAACATGATAGTTTAGATATCGTAAGAGTGGGGTTACTGATAGAAAATTATTTTAAATAAGGGAGGGAAGTCGTGTTATAGATATTTACTCCAAATGAAAAATGTCACGTTCAAGAAGTTCCGAGTTCGAATCTCGATCAGGTCGAATTATCTTGATAGGGTATCGTCCAGGGTTTTCCTAATTCTGAAAGATGAATATCGGGCTCATTTAAGCCTAATTTCATCCACTTCATTGATCATATAAAACAATTAAATTTTGGATCATGTTTATAAAAATAAAGGGGGTAACGGAAGACAAAAAAGGAAGACAAAGAAAACAATGTATCACTTAGAACCTAGTCCTCACAGCTGATACAGGATCTTGGCTCACCTTTTGTTGTGCCACGATGAGAGTTCAGTTTGACACACTCGATGACGATTTGCCTTAGTAAAGCCAATATGAAACGCTCGGAAATGTGATACCTTCACGTTGTCTTGAAGTTCTCTGTTGATGATATGCCTGACTATCTACTAGAGCTATCAGAGCCTATCTTATAGACTGCGTCGACGTGTATTATTCTATTTAAGAAAAATACTGGTTCTCACTATGAAAGATTTAACATACCGTCTGAACACTTAGGCAGAGAGGATGCCAACCAATGGAAAATATGGTATAAATTTTTGGTTTTAGAGTAATTGACTCCTGAAATAGTTACTTCTATTAAACAGTTCGTTGCAATATGCTAAGCCAAAGTGTTGAATTCTGTACGAGATAACACAAGCTGTTCTCCGCTTAGACAGCAATAACACCACATTCATCTTGCGCTATCAGCTTCATCTTTACACAGTAGTAATCAGAGAGGAAGTATTAAAAATCCAGCATATTTCCTAAACATGGGCTGCCATATCAATTACACTTTTCTAATATCTGCCTTTCTCAAGTCGTCTATCAATTTCTAAGGAATTCTTTATCACATTCCAAGAATTGTGTACCACGCTGCAATACCTAATCTACTGTTTACTAATCTTCCCTCCCCCCCACAATTCGCGTAGCTATCCAGATAATTCTGCGAACTGGCCGAAAATCTTAGCCGCAAATTATTATTTTTACCCAACATCCTTTTAGCCGTAGCCATAATCTGTTTTATAAGTGAGACAAATAAAATTATGGTGGCGCAAGTAGTTCCACGTTGGCGCGACAGTTTGACGCAGATAAGTTAGAGCAGGGTAGAACAGTGAGGTTCTCTCAGGATATGCGTGGATATGTATGAGTAAGGACGGTTCAAATGACACTGGAGTGCCCGTTTAAAATTATTTAATTACTGCTTCTTTTTATCACCACATCAAACTTGAAGTTGGCGACCAAGGGTTATCAATATCACTGCTTAGAGTGACCGTGTGTAGAACGCTTATTACTCGATAAAACTTAATACGTTCTTCACGTACATATGAACCGACAAATATCTTCTCTCATCGCTTCTGGTCTGCCTTCGACAAAAACAGAAGCAGAGATAACCGACTGAATCAGCCGCTAGCCGCTTACTGTCTGTCTTCACACCATCCACAGCTGTGCGTGGCTGTGTAACTTTCACTAATGAAGCCCAGTCTTTTCAGACAACGATTCCCTTTGTGACTATTTTGTCCATTGTGATTATTAGTCTCGGTCATGACATTATTAGGGTTTCAAAGAATACCTATTCAAACGGAGTCAAGCGTCATTCATTTAGGATTCTTGCTAAGAAAACCTCTTTGTCCCGTGTCTTTTGTTACACAACTCAACCAACTGCCCCTCATGTGTTGTAGCAAAGATCCAACATTCCTTTGAAATCCATTACTATTCTTCACTCATTGAACCCCTTAATTTCGGTATCATAAGTATCACCAAATCTATAAACCGTTAACATTACCACAAATTCATATTCAGACAAGTTCGGCTTTTCCATGTACTTTATTGATTCTTTACCTATTCTTTATCAGAATTAAGGCTACCCCTTCATTTATTGGTTGTACTATACTTTATAATTTATTTAAGTCACCCTTATTTACGGTATTACTACATAAAATAAAATTAACAAATCTATGCAGCGAATACATAACATCAAAGCTTAAGCAATTACCATATGTTTCTCTCCAGTAATCAAACCGGTCTGTTCTAATTGTATTCCTGGATAAACCTTTGATTAAAATTCTAATGATAAAACGGTATATTTCATGCTAAGCATCCAATGTTTTAATTTTCAACACGACATAACATGTAGTACTGAAACCTCTGCAGCTGCATACAAAGTATCTAAACTGATGTATATATTAAAATATAGAATTACACATAGAAGAGAGCTTGTTTATAAACTAATATGCATTTATCATTCTATAAACATAAGTGGATACTAAAATGTGAATGGAGAATGTTCTTGTGGTTTAATGACTTTAAAGACTGAATTTGACGCTACAGCATGAACAAAGTTAATCGCAATTGAAGTCAATGCAACGGTGCAGGACATGTTGAAAGGGCGGTGTTGAAGAAAGGGATGTCCCACCAATATAGAGTGTGTTGATGCAATCATGCCCGCTTTGATATAAAAAACGTCGCTGATGGAAGTCTGCTGAGATATAAAGAAACATTTTGAACATGTACTGATTTACGGAATACAACATAACAAAAGCTCTGTGCCTCTCATTTCTTTACAGCAAAATTGGTCTTCAAATAGCTTAGATGTACTTACTGTAAAACTGTTGATCATTTTAACGGTTCTAACAGAACTTCAAATTGTATAAAAATCACCTTGTCTTGAATTCAAAATATCATTAAGTACAGCTTCAATTGGAAATTTCGGAACTAAGCCTCTGAAATTTGCGTCTGCGTTTGAGCTCGTCATCCGTACATATCTTACCTATCAGAACAACTATTTCAAATTTACCTTTGTTATTGTATGAACCTATCGACAAATCAGCTATCAGTTTATGAACATGCTTTTATAAATAGTATTAGTTGATCATTAAGTGCGCATGTCGATCTGAGGGGCTTCATGGTTAGGCATTGACTTACTGTTTGTTAGGTTGTGGGCAAATCTGCCCAAACAAACCTTTATGTGTGGTAAATGTGACGGCCAAGTGTGAGTAGATTTACTGGAATGAAAAAAGAAAAAAAAAAACAACTACAGGATGAAATTCTGGTACACCGGTGGCAATTGATATGCACACGCACACACAGATACACACGTACACGCATTTTGTTATGAAATGCCTGTGCTTTGCATTTAGGTAACCATAAAACCCATATTTCCGGTGTAATCCCGGTATGGAACTCTTCTGTGGAATGCAATACTTCATTTACTTTCAATAGGTAAACAGTAGAGAGAGAGAGAGAGAGAGAGAGAGAGAGAGAGAGAGAGAGAGAGAGAGAGAGAGAGAGAGAGAGAGAGAGAGAGAGAGAGAGAGAGAGAGAGAGAGAAATAACGCTTTTGTAATAATACGATCCAAAAGTGCATTCAAAACTTTACACAAAGTAATCAATAGAGGGCAGAGAAAGAAATGTGTGAAATATATCTTAATTATTTAAATTAATTAGTTATTGTGATTTGGAAAGTATGCCAATTCAAAATGGTGACGAATTCAATTAATATTTGACTATCGCTTCATACTCTTTTATTCCCAGTTTTCCTGCAATATAGTATGTAATAAAATCATAATCTCGGACAACGAAAAGCATATGTAAGAAAGCGCTTTTGAAAAATTTGCAGAGAAGAATAATACAGAGCACTTATCTTACTTGTGTAACATTTATCAATATTGTTTTCTTTATTTGCTATTTAATGTTTTTACATGTGCTCAATTTTAAACGGTACGGGATTTTTTTCACTAGACATAGAGAAAATAATATATGGTGTAGTGGAATCATGAATTCTAATGTACATATCTTAAAAGATCTATACTTAGGATTCATTCTTACCAAAGATTGTTTCCGAGTTGGATGAGTTCTACTAATAAATTATTTTTAAAAACGATTATATGTTCTTAATGAGTAAGGACTATGACACAATGAAGCACAAACTTATATCACCAGTATACGTATTTATTAATAAGTGGAGACTTTGAAATGCATTCATCTGTAAAACTATGTTACATATGCTGCGTATTATGTATCTCAAAATAATTTAGGAAGTGATGCACTTATTTACCTTAGCTATAATAAGGGAAGCTTCACGAGCCTGGCAAACATTGTAGGTAGACAACTTTGTGTAGGTGTTTGTAATGCCAACATATAAAGAGTACAGAACCGAGTAAACTCACACAACAAAGGGTTGCTTTACAATAGTGAGTAGTAGGGGGCTGGACTAAGGTTAATCGCAAATAAAGAGGAGCCTTCCATGTGAACTTACTCTACGTAGCTTTAATTCTTTTTTGTTAGAAAATTCCAAGTCACATTTAAATTAATAGTGTCACGATAAGAAACACTGTGTAACACATTCGCACAGCTGTTCCAGGGTATTTATAATCTTAAGAATTTCAACTCTCATTTACACTGTAGAAGTGTAATGCATGGATCTATTGAAGGAAGGCATAAGGTAAAGGAATCAGAGGCAGCTCTAGTCCGAAAACACATAGGCCACACATACGTACAGGAGTATTTAGAAGTTTCATGCTCGAAGATGGGGATCACTTCTGGAACTACGTAGAGAGGGCGAGGAGTTGCCTCTTTTATTAAGGGGGAGTACTCTTTTTTTTAAGCAAATCTCTGGGCCATTTGTTCGGCTTTGGGATATGTCACAGGTCTAAAGCATCAACTGAAGGAAGAAAATAAAACGGAATTGAAGGTAGGTGATAGAAAAGGACTCGAAGTGGATAGGAAATCATCCCAGCATTCACATGCAGACCATGAAAAACCACAAAAAAAAACCAGGTTACAGCGAGTGGTTGACGGTATTTGAAGACGGACTTCCCAAATCTCGGCCTCACAGCTTACAGGGCCATTAAAATTTTATTCAAACTTTCTTTCTTACACATACGTTGGGGAATTTCATAGTTGATTTAAAAAGTAAGTTCCCTTAGAAGCGTACATGGCTCAAACTACCCTAGGATTAAAAAAACTCTTTAGAATACTGAGTAGAAGATCGTCAATTATGAGTTCAAGAACTCCATTTCACAGAGATTTCACTGTCACATAAACTCAGTGATAGAAATGGACAGATTAAGTCCCAGAGAATTAAGGCCCAATTTGATATATTAAACCATTTGTGCACCTGAGGCTTGACTCTGTTGCATTGGTTCTAAGCTATAATTAACTTGGGTAGATATGTCTTTCAGGTAGAGGTAATTGCTATTATATATAATATTAAATTAGGATTTCTCAAATATTTTAGCCAAAACCAACAGAAAATAACGTTACGCTACAACTGTATCTTAGGTCTCGACGTCGGAGGTTACATACGCACAGAAGTTGTTGAGCACTTTATTTATTTCATTTAAGCTGGCAACTCCTCTACAATAAGTCACTTTCATTAATTAAGGTACGTTATTTTCATTAAGTAAGCATGTTAATATTGAACGTTACAGTTTGTTATTATATTACAGTTGTCCTTGGCTGCGTAAGATTACGTTTTGAAATTCAGCTTCATTGTTCTCTCTCCTTACCTTCCGCGCCCCGGCGCATTAGTTGGCAACAGGGCAAACACCGTGTGCATGCATTGGTTCAGCTCATATGCTTTTGAGGCGGTACTTGCCGTTAAGTACCTCGTTGAGCCCTCCGGGCACTCAACACCTCATATCATAGGATATGTGAGGGGCGAGGGCTACGAATTGGAGGTTTACAACAGGTCGGTGTATCACTCAGGGTAGGTTTGCATGGATTCTCTCTTTTGGGTTTCAGGGAGTGGGTGCGTCCTGACAGTGTATGGGTATTATCACTTAGAAGACACCACGGCCGTTGAATGGCATGTTTATTTGATGCAAGTCGTCCTCTCCACTCGCCACTGTTTGTGTTGATGTTATCCGCACATTAGGCGCGATATTTAGGATTTGCCCGTTGCTTTGCGCGTGATACGACGGCTAGTTTGAATCACAGTCGCGAGTGAACTTGTAAATCACTAGGGTGCGCCGAGTGATGTATATAGCTGTGTACGCGTTGTCGTTCCCGGACGTCGAGAGCATTACTTCGCGCAATAGAGTATTTCCGGAGGATTATTCAACAAGAGATTTTGGTAAAATCTTAATGATGCTGTAATGTGTGAAGTTTCTTTCACCTGTTAACACAGAATGTTCGATGACTACCTAACGAGTGTTGCTCCGTCCATTCGCGAACATGGACTTTGATGAACTTTCCGTACTTGTTGTCCCCTTCACTCGCCACTACAGAGTGTGTTTGTTAACCAACTAATATATATTGTTCGTTTCACTCGCCAGAACGGAGTGTGTTTGATAACCAACTAATATGTGTTGTTCCTTTCACTCGCCAGAGCAGAGTGTTTTTCCTAGCAAACATTAAACGTCGCCATTGCACAAATTTCCCCTTCCTTTCGCCGAATTCTGGACGCTTTAGAGGTCGTGTGACCTGTTACTCGTTCCTTATAGGTTGTGTTTCATCCCAACTCTTAAATTTCATCGCAATTTCAAGTTTCTAAGGCATGTTTTCCAAGCAACTTTCACTTCCCCACGGTATAGGTAATTAATGCAGAAGCACGTTTGGAAACGTGTATCTTAAATCCCCGGTGTCTATTCTCTCATCACGTATCATAGGCAGACCAATGCATACGCTGGCGACTAGGGTCAGGCCTAGGGCGATTCTCGAACAATGCCTCCTTTGTCGACTCAACACGTGGAAAATTCCTGTGAGGGTATTTGTTCATTTTCCCGGCTCTCTTCACACGTTCGGTTCTCGTGCTTGCAATAAAATATATGTATTTTAATTGCCTGTTTAGTTTCTTCAGCTGTATATTAAATCATTATCCTCTATATTTGTTATAACTTAGCTTAATTCACATTGTGGTATCTATACCTACTTAATTGCACATTTAATATGACTTTCGCGGTTATTATGCCAATGTTATGCCTAACAGGGACGACATCACTTTCTAAAACCTACGCCGTATAGTTATTAGTAATTCAGTTCAGCTGAGGTGGATGTCGGGTGAGGAATCAGGGGAAAAAATGGCTGTAGAAGCTCTTAAGAAGTGAACTGTGCAACATTTACTGAAGCTGAATAAGAACCGGGAATATCCTCATGAACGATTACGCTAGCTTTGATAAGCTGGTTGCCCAAGCAACACCAAAACTCTCCTGTAACTTTCAGACCCTCTCAACTTCCCGTACGGAGCTTTGTCAGAAGCAGATCATGAGAAGTGTCAAACGAGCAAAGCCTTCATTGCTAACAGGTTACTTTAGAGGATGCTGTCCCCTTAGGAAGCATCTGCACACAGTTGGAGGGAAGCAAATGCTATCTATAGAGGTTTTCAGCGGCCAGATTAGACATTCATATATTGTACAGGTTTCTAATACATCCTTTTGGTATGACAATCAATTTTCAAAATTGTAGAGACCTCCACCATCACGGTGCAGAGTCTGATTCCACGTATTACTACATAAATTTCAGCATGGACGAAAATAAAACTAGAGACGTGCAATATGTCTACAAAGGTTGCGCTGCAGGACAGTGTTGCCGTCTATATTCATACTAATACTCCTACTCATTACTGTTATCATTGTCGTCGTTGTTGTACCAAAGAGACTATACATAACCTTTCCATTCCCTCCAGTTAATAAATTATAAAAGGATCAAGTTCCTAAAATCTTAAATCATTATTACCTACCTTTCTATTCCGTCTACCTTTAATTCTGAGCTATAACTTTGACTTTGATTTGCATTTCAGAATGGCGTGTGCCAAATCTTAGCCTTTACTTCATCGCCATGCGATGTTAAACTTTGTGATTGTAATTAAAATTTTGACAGTTCATTAATACGTGAAGTGACACGAAGACCCTGCTTTAACTTCTGACACTAATTTAGAAAATAATTACATCGTATATTAAGTTGGCAAATGTACAACACTGTCATTATAGCAGAATAGCTTTCCGTTTAGTCGACATAGAATGGAGCACCAAAGAGGCCATGACAGGGATCAATCTAGTACAACACAGCAGTTGAGATTGTTTACGTGCAGCGAGTTCTGATAGTATCCGAGATATTTGTGAACAATACGAGACGGTTCTATTGATGACAGGTAATTGACTGTCACTCAAGAACAGGTTGCCATCAGCTGACGAAACGGTTGCCGATACATTCCAAATGAACATTCTCCGGAATTAGACAATAATGATAATGAAATAATCAATCATGTATCTACCATGCATAATTCAACAAAACTGAGTTGGGTATATTACGAAATGATTGGCGGCAGCTATGCGGAACGTGACCGCTAAAACAAAAAGTGTTTGCTGAAAATCAGTTGAATATAGCCATAGACGCTTAACAGGTGAAAAACAAAAGGATCTCGTATGTGGCATTCATATAGCTTTCTCTATGTAGTCATTACAACCAGCCATTTATGATTTTCAATAACTAGTCTAGCCTATAGCCTATAATTATGTTCACCTCTGTCCCCATTCGCTGCAAAATGGAAGTAAAAAAGAACTCAGGTAATCCAGAAGCCCTTCCACTTCTCCTTCTGCTCCTCCTCCTCTTTCTCCTGAAACCCCTCCTCCTTCTTCCTATTAGGAGCAGTTGTAGTATGCACTAACTTTATGAGAATTAAATATTAAAACTTAGTTTATTGGCAGTATATGTTCTGGAAAGTTAAACTCTTGCCAATCAACTGACTGGAATGGCGCAAAAACAGATTTAGAACGAAGTCTCTTGGATGGGATTTAGCTGTGTACAGGATAAATCACCCTGACCCTATTTTGTCGTCCCCTTGTGATCCGGATAATTCTTATTTCTTGCATAGCTTCAGTCACCCAGTAATACCTTTTTGTACCTTTATTGTGCCAGATATAGTTAATCCGTTTTTTGGCTTATCTGATATAAAAGACGAGTAGTGTCGTAAACACAAATAAGCTAGCAAGAGGTAAAACATAAACAGATAGGGGATACGCTAATATCCCTTGTGTGAGAGAACAGTAGTCTTGCTGTCGTCTAGTGGGCTTGACATTAGTTTATCATGATCCAAGTGGATATCTCGTCGGTTGAGATCCGTTATGGGAACGATGTTGTGTTGTTAATAAGTGAACATCACACTCACAACTTCAATGCACCTAACAAACAATGGAATACCTATTTCTAAACCGGCATTTAATGTTTCGAAATGTTTTAATGTTTCATATTGTTTTATTCGAATTTATTCCATTGTATGCAGTAACTCCTCATAGCAAAATAACTCGCGAACAAAGACTGATTAATAAAACAAGTGAGAAAATTAATTCCTTTTGATGCAACATATCTGAGCGCGCGGTTGCGGAGAAGTAACAAAATGTGTGGTACGATATGACTACAGATATCGCTGCCTACCACCCCTCATTGATTTGGGCTCAGCAGTTTATCTGCATGGACGCCTTGCTTTAAATAGCTACTCAGGAAGAAATACTGTGAAGTGAGAACAGGACAAGCCAAGCAAACGATTATATTCTATACTAAATACGTTTTTCTGGATATACCCCTTGTAAAGAATTGAGCACGCTTAAGATCTAATATGAGGGTGCCACATCTTATTCAAGAACATTTTCACCCGTTCCATTAACGCCACATTTTCTGATAATAGTGCTATATCTTGAAGAATTTAAACATATTTAATTTAGGTGAGATAACCTTCGAAAGGCCTATTAGCTGATCTCATAGGATTACACCTCTCACGTTGATAAGTCTATTGCACATGAATCGAGTCTCACACTTCTGGTGGGGTTAATTACAATCAAATAGTATATATTATGTCGGTTCATAGTTCCTGTATTGTGGAACGCATCTCCGTCACTAAAGAGTACTGTACTTAAGAACTCTGTTTAAAATTTTTACGACCATTGTGAAAACGTTATTCTTGCTTGATGGTGGTGTTCACAGTGAATCTAATCCTTGTTTCACATAAGCTTGCCCCGTATATCTAAACGATCACTTGACCTTATCATATTTCATTGGCTGCTATTGTAGTATAGACTGTTGTGCGGTAAACATTAGTTCGTTATTTAACATGGTGATATATCTTTATATGCTGGAAGAGAATTGTCAAACTTATATTGCCATAACTCTTTGAATTAAGTATATTACGCAACAGAGTTGATTTATCTGAAACGCATGTTAATTCTTAAACAAAGTAAAGAAGAGGTTCCTTTGCTCAGAAGCCCGTCTTTCACATGGCACGATAGCACGTGCTTCAGCGTAGTGATGCCATATTTGTTTATATGACTTTTATCACTGACCTTGTTTTGAACTGGGTTAGTCATATCGAAGTTGTGTTGTGCCAAGTGCGAGAGCTAAATTATTTCACTGATCGTTTATTGAGCGTGTACTTATATGTATAATGGCAGAGTCTACTGCCAGTTTTTCGCTGAAGCATCGCAAGGGAAAACCTTTACAAAGCGGCGAAAAAAGAGCTGTGGTGCATGCGTTTAATGCACCCATAGAGAAGAATCCGTCTTTGTCAGTGAAGGAAGTCGAACAGCTGTGCTCTGAATTTAGGGTATGAGTGTTAGATGCGTAGTAACACCGTGACATGAAATTGAGACAACAGGAAAACTTACCACTCCAGGGGCGATATTGCAGTGTGGCGAAGACGTTATTGAAGGACAATCACACTGTACCGGCATAAAAATCGCAAAATATATTACCTTGACGAGACTTGGGTGAATGAAGGACACACGACAAGTATGGCGGGACACGACCTTTAAGACTAAAAGACAAGCATTTTTGCAACCTATGTGTGCTGGTTTAAAAAATTCCTAGTGGAAAAGGCCGAAGGCCTTTCATTATTAATTTGTTTCAGTTTCATTGCTCATTCATTCAGTTTGAACTTTCTCAGTTTTATTATGAACTTCATTATTTTTGCATGCCTTCAGTTTTCCAGTTTATTTTATTGATAGAAATGTGACCTGAAGCCAGTGCAAGAGGGC
This sequence comes from Mantis religiosa, assembly GCA_030765055.1. Lineage (NCBI taxonomy): Eukaryota > Metazoa > Arthropoda > Insecta > Mantodea > Mantidae > Mantis > Mantis religiosa. The sequence goes on along the minus strand of JAUKNK010000131.1, from coordinate 1,621,427 downwards.
CCGGCTTACAGGCTAAATATTTGCATGTTATTTACAATTGTGTGGGTTTTAACTTTGATGGTCTTTCATGTTTCCGCAAAACCCATTCGGCGGTCTTATTTCGACCGCCGAGAACAGCTTGGCTTAGTCTATCTGCATGCCTTCATATTCTTATTTGTACAATTTTATCTATATTCCTGGCAATTATTACGACGTTTACTGCAGGTTTAAATGTGACGGGAAGGCACCGCCTATGGCCTATGGCGTGACAGCATTAGCCAATTAGGGTGAGGGGGAAGGTAGTTGTGCTCGGAGTGATGCATGTCAGCTGGGCAACGCTATATGAAACAGAGATTAGTGTAGGTATAGGCGGCGGGGATGAAGTATATTGCGGTGCAATAATCGTAGCACTGAAACCTGGCCGATGCTCATAAACAGTTTTGCGGGTTGTATTCAATTGCATTACATATCGTTTCTTCATTATGTCCGAAAGTCACTGCAGCTTCCCAAGCAGGAGAAGCCTCATTGATCGATAATATTTAATGGAGGCTAATTTAAACTTTTGAGAACGTCATATTTGATAATCTTCCAGGAAATTTCTTATGGTATACTCGTATTGTTTTCACTTAATTAAATGTTTCTTCAACTTAGGGCAACAGCATGTATCATAAACGTCATTGGAATAAGTCGTAGTATGTGGCTTGGTAAGAAATGAAACCAAATACTTCAGAAGTACTGTAAACGACACAGAAGGACGCATGACACAAGAGGTTGACGGTGAAACCTGGATATTCCCATTTCAATAAGTATGTAACTTCATTCAATCGGTCAATGATATAAAGGCGCTTTAGACTATAAATTAGTTCCCTTGTTCGGTATATATATATGCGAATAAAACGAATGGAATACTCTTATGAAATTTATATGCAAATATGTTTGTGATATATAACAGCGATGTTATACGAGTATTACAATCTCTGTATCTATGCTTTATATAGATTGTAATACTCCTACAGCATCGCTGTTGATTGATACCTAGGTAGAACATATAGGTAGGAACTAGTTTCTTAATTTTTTTTGTAATTTACGTCCTTCAACGTTAAGTCATATCGGACGATGTTTTTTTTTTTTTTTTTTTTTTAACAATTTTACGTCCTCCAACGTTAAGTCACATCGGACGGTGAATGAAAGGGGTGAAATGATGCTAAATGTGCTCGGGGTCCTTGGAGCTTAGAGTTACCCGACACTCGTCTTTAAGTATAAGTGAAAACCCCGAAAAGCCTTATCCAGGTAAATCACCCTGACCGAGATTCGAACTCGGGACTTATTGAACGTGAGGCACTCTACCATCTACGCTACCGAGGCGGGCGATTTTACAATGGTAATGCTAGCAGAGGTATTTGTGAAGTAGCCCTAGCTTCGTAATATTACTGGTTTGCTATTACCCATTATTGTAATTATAAGTTTAACCGTGCAACTCTATGAAAATGTACTTTGATTGGTCGCAACTTATCACTTTCCCTTTGCATATATCTCTTGTTTTGCTGTAATTTTGTTGTAAGTTAAATATGTCATGGCAGGTACTATTTCTATGCCAGTTTTTGGCGTGTGTTTTATATGTGCATGTGTGTATACGAATGTATGCTATATAAAAGCTTATAAATTGTGCAGAATTGTGCGAGAGTGTATATTTTTGGAATATTGTGAATATACTTACCCATTAGTTCTCATATTCACGGAGCTGCCTACTGTCCATGTGTATATGTGACGTGTAGAGATCAAAGAGGAACTCGTTTTCGTGAGTTGCAAAAATTCGAAAAAAAAGTTGTGGAAGGCGATTCACATTGTACACTTTTTGTAATTTACGTCCTCCAACTTAAGTCATATCAAACGATGAATGGAATGGCTGAAATGATGCTGAAACGAGCCCAGGGTCCATAGAGCTTAGAGTTACCCGAAATTCGTTTTTCAGGATAAGGGAAAACCCTGGTAAAACCTTATACAGGTAACTCATCCTAACCGAGATTCGAACTCGGGACCTCTGGAAAGTGAGGCAGACAGGCGACCACCACGCTACCGAGGTGGGCACTTGGTAGATTGGCACTAGTTTGAAAAAATTTGACTCTAACGATTTTGATTAAAATACCATATGTTTAAGTTATTTTTATAACAAATGAAATGTGTATATTGAATTTTCTGGGAAAGTATTCCGAAGCCTTTTTTATTCTGAATTATGTCTGCCTAACTGGTAAACCAAAATATACAGACAAAATCTTACCAGAGAAAAATTGCACATTTACGTAAAGTACAAAATTAATGTCAAATTCATCCTTGTATAGTGATAAATTTTGGAAATATTCCTTGATATTTGTCTAAAGCTTTCAATGCCTATACTTCTCTCAAATAGGAACTGAGCCGACCGTTCGCTACTTTGCCGGTCGGGCTCTCGTGTCGAGCGTGTTACCGTGTTCGCTTTTTTTGGCGCTTGTGGGCTCTGAGGTGCTGGAGCCGAGCTTTACTCATGAGTAGCTAGGTAACCTGAAGTGAGAACGACGTAAGCGTCTCTGGCGGCATGTGGTGAGTGGTACATTTCTACCATGGTATAATTTTGTATAAATGTACTTCTTGTTTCTGCGCTGGCGCCTGTGCTCATAAATGTTTACTGTTGGGGATTTAATTATCGGGGGCTAAACTGCTGGTTAAGGAAGGGATAACGATATATACTTATATCAGCCTGTACGTCATGATAGTATAAAATAAATAATTCTTAGAACAGATCCACAAATTTTTAATTAGACATTTTTGAAAGGGGCACTCCTTCACATAGTGTTTGGTGCTGCCACATACCTTTTCTAATTTTTCTCCATCGGCACCTCGTTATCTACCTGTTTCCCTGTTCAATTGTTTAAGTTTTCTCCCTTAACTCTGATGATGATCGGCGCACAACACTTTCCTTTTTATTTCTATTTGCATGTCTTCTTTTCTACTTCTAAGGCCTAGGCATGCCGTGAAATTTCAAAGCCATCGCTTTTAAACGCTTTGACGAAACCTGGTGTATTCCCATGTTCCACTTGTGCGTATGAGATAATTACCAATAAAATAATTTATGTATAGGTTTATTTCCAGCAATTTGAGGTAAAGAAATTGGCGCTTGTAAGAATACCTTATGTCAGAGTCAAGAATGTCATGTGAGTGCTACACATCACATATTTCTACAGAGAGCATTTTGGATTTGATACTCCATTTTGTTGACTTGAAAAGAACAAACGGTGTATAAGAGCATAAAAAATTAAACATACTATTTTGTGCAGCACATGACATAGAACGAAAACCGTTCTTTTTTTTCGCAAGCAGATATTTCACTTAATCCGAGAGTGGTTACGCCATGAATATTTTATTGAGATAATTGTTTAAAACCGAGATAACTGGAAAACTTGACATTATAAATCGGGTTTGCTTTCTAGCTCAGTTGATAATCCTGAGTAACACACACACACACACACACACACACACACACACACACACACACACACACACACGAAACACACACGCACACACGCACGTGCACACGCTGGGTTTCACGTGATATCCCTTTATCATAAATAGATCACAATTAAGGTATTACTCCCCTGTATTTCTTTAAAATAGTGCTCAAATAAGGGCGATTTTTCTTAGAGGAAATAACATCATTGTGATTGCCGTTGAACTGTCATTACGAGGGCTGTTCAATAAAGAATGGTCATAACATTTACGGTCATAATTTTTCGCACTAAAATTGTCTTATTATATTCTGTTAGCTTAATAGGAAACAAATACGCCGTAGTAGTTTCATTGTTGGTACTCCTGGTTCCCGCCTGTGGGAACTAGGCAGGTTCAGACATATTCAGCTTCACCTACCACTGCAATGGAGGTAACATACAGTTAAAGTTGATGTTAGAGGAAGATCCGAAGCCTCTTTCAAACGTAATTACTGCTGATGAAACTTGGCTACATCATCTCTTATCCTGAGAGCAAAAGCAAAGCTCAGTGTGGAAATTTCCTTTATCACCAACCCCCAAAAAAGCAAAAGTGATTGCTTCTTCTGGGAGGGTTGTTCTTTGATATTCATGGAATGGTTTATCAGTATCTTGTACCTGCACACACATCAGTAACTGCACAATACTACAGGGATGTCCTGAAAATATTGTAAGTCCATATCAGGCGCAAAAGACCACATATCCATGAAGCAGGCTGGGTGCTGCACCACGATAATGTGCGGCCGCATATTGCCAATGTTGTTGCTGTGTATCTTGCAAACATCAATGTGAAGTGCATCCGCTCACTCTCCGTATAGTCCGGATTTAGCCCAATGTGACTCTTTTCTATTCCCTAAATTGAAGAAAAGCCTTCGTGGGAGACATTATCCATCATCAGAATCAGTGATGAAGGCTGCGGAGGCGATTTTAAAGGATCTCTCAAAAAATGCTTTCCAGCATGTCTTTGAAGACTGGCAGAAACGCTGGGACAAGTGCATCGCATTCAGGGGAGACTATTTTGAGAAGTACCATCAAAATTATGAGGATGAGTAGAGGGACGTTGTCAGAAAAGGTTGTGATCATTTTTAATTAAACAGTCCTCGTACATTAATTCAGTCCTGCTTTCTCATGTAAGAACTTTTTGGTGTGTCGGCAAATTTAGAAATGAGAGATGAATGAAGTGATGCTCAAATGAGCCCAGGCTACATAGGATTAGTTAGTCGATACTATCTGTATAAAAAAAAAATTAAAAAGTCGCGAAACTTAATGGAGAACTTTACCGTAAGTGATTTGCGAAATCGAAACCTCTTGAATGTGACGTCAGAAGCGCTATGGTGATGTCTACGTATGCCACAACCAACCTTGAGTTTTCAGGTAGCGAAGATGTCAAAAAAGGCATACTTTGTTCACTGTGTATAAACAAGGATTTGCATGAAAACATGTATAATATATCTTTCAATATAAAGTTTAGTCTTAGACTAATACATTTTGATTATTTTTTGTGTGAATAGAAAACTTGCCACGACGGGCTCTTTCAATTTTCAAGTAGTGAAAATATCAATTATATTCAAACGATAAATATATTTATTGAAAACACAAATAATTTATTTTGTCAACTATACTGGTCGCCAAACTTGAATGTGATTGACAGTTAATAACCACATGGAGAAACGCTGTAAATAAATGGGAGGGAATGAGTGCGTTATAACGGTTGTCATGGTAATGATTAGAGGGACCAGTTAGAGTCGAGACGTTTCCATGACAATGTTACACGCTAAACCATGGTTGTCAATATTCTAACACGTGCTTAGCATGACTTGCGGGCGAGCGAGTTACGCAAACGCTGCAGTAAATACAATACCTAGGTTATTATTTCTCTTCTGATAACGCTGCATAGATAGAATGCCCTCACATTTAGAGATCCTGTACTGGCAAGTTACTTTGCATTATATTTTTGGCAATTTGGCTTGGTTTACGCGTGTGTGAGTTCGTGTATCTGTGCGCGTGTTGGGATCATTTGCAATTGGGTTTAATGAATGTTTAATGATGTCTCAATACAGTGACAAGCGAAAACCTGAACTTGCTCGGGAAGCAAATAAAACTATGTTTGGTAAAAGTATTCCAATTAAAGGACATACACGGGAAATAATATGCTCTGTGAGAGAATACCTCGATGAGGAGAAATTGAAAGGGGAGTTTAGTATTCCATTCTCTAAGATGCTTGATAGGACTTCCCGTGCTGTAGGTATCAATAAGGGCATTAAGGTTAAGATTGAGAAAAAAGTATTTTAAAGAAGAAAGACATTGAGGTACAAATTAGAAACTCCCGGAAAAAATTATATAAGCGGCAATTTTCCACATCAATAAGCATCAAAATGTCACAGGTATGCCTCTTTTGTTACGCTGATCTTTACATTGATGTGTTCTTGCATGTTCTAGCGTTTGCATGTAGATCCACGGCTGTACTATTGTATTTGTGTATAGCATTATAAATAATTAATAATAATGAAGTACCAATTGCAGTCGCAACTGAATCACCATCTCAAGCGTAATCCTATCGCGCTCTCCACGTGGCAGCAATAAGTGGCAATGTAGCCTTTCCCTGTACGAAATGTCAATCACTTTCTAGATTGGCGACCAGTATAGCTTTGAAATTCAAGCAAAATAATTAGGGATATCCTAAGAATCATCTGTGTGTGTGTGTAAAAATCTAGCAGCGCGACCTTGTACCTTTTGACGTACTGTTTTGCCTTAAGGACGAACCCATTACAATGAAATAATGTGTGCTGCTCATGAATATACGTAATTTGTTTGTGAATGTTTAAGTCAAATTCTACGGTTCCTGTAATGGATAATCAGGCAAGTACTGTAACAGCCTATATTGTAACAATTTAAATTAACATGCTAATATGAAATAAAATATGTTGTTTCAAATGACCTCCATATATGCAATAATCTGTGTTAAGGGAATGCAGCACCGATATGGGATAAAAATATGGGAAAAAATAATATTTTTGTTTTTAAGCTAATAAAATACTTTGAACCTTATAGTATCATAATCCAACTAAATTTATGAGTTTCAAGCATTTAAATACCTTCATATGACAATTTAAATGCCCGGGTGCACCTGCATAGCGGCCCTTGAATTCACAGAATTCTGTCATTTGAGTTCGATTGAATGTACTAAATTAATACATTTGAAATTAGCGGGCAAAGTTTATGGTGAAATTTTGTGTGTTGGTATGATGGTTATTTCTTACAATATGTGACACCATGGAAACAAAACACTGTCTGCAAACATTGAAAGCAAATAATAATGTTTATTATTATACTTTTGTGTTAGTTTCCAACGGTCGGGATTTTCTTGTGTTTCTCTTTAAACTACATACCGTTTATATATAATTGATGAGCTTTAGTCTGCCATTTAACATTTATAAAGATATTTTATACATCAAAACGTGCATATAACTGTTATATAAGTTATGGGTAAAACATTATTTGAAACAACTGACCTCTTGATAGCTGTGTAGATAGTTAGGATCATGAATAGCCCAAACAATACATTGGAAGAAACACCTAAACATAACACAACAATGTGAACATACTTGAGGCCTGATGTGATAAGAAAATTACTGGCTGTGTACCAAAGGCTGGCATCAGATGAAATTCTAAGCAGATGAACATTGGGTAACACACAAAATGCAAATTAAGGTTTACATAACATAATATGGCATAATTGCCCAAAAGAAATATTTGTTTTAAAGAACAGACTTCAGGTTGCTGTGACATCACCCATCAGTAAATTCAATTTTGGTTGTTCTGCATCACTCAGGCTGCAGTCAGACATAATAGACATAAATTTCACCAGTATCTCTAAAAATTAGTAAAGGGAAGGACCAATTACGCTTACTTCATTCAGCAATTTCTGTGAAAGTAACTTCTAAAACATCCAGAAGGAAACTGAAATTGAAGAACACTGCAGTAGAAGAGAGAAGGAAGAGGCAGTAGGGTCCAACCTACCTTTCTGGAGGGTTTTAGTCTGCTTCAAGGCATGTAGCTGAGAAGGAAAATGTTTTGGATTTTAAAATTTGATTTACTCAGTTATAGTTTTTTTCAACATTTTTTGTCATGCAAAATGTTCCACACGATGCAGTTTTGATTCAGTTCCTCTGAAATTTTCAACACATGTTCTTAGAAAGCAAACAAAGGTTTCTATCGCATGAATTTTTTATATTCATTATATTTTTAAAGTTATTGATATAAAAATCACAGGTTTAATCATTTTTTGGCTTTTTTGTTTGCTCCATACCTATTTTTTTTACTCTGGAACTAAAAGTAGTAAAGGAAATTGATATGATAGATCTTTTCTTCATAACAATCTGAATATTTTTAGAAATAGAAAAATTATAATTTTGAAAATTTTCATCACATGGAGCGGTTTGAATTTTGCCCAAATTTTGAATTTCAGATATTAATTACTCAAAAACTATTGCAGATATAAAAACCAAATTTTGAATTCTGTGTCCACTATGCATCAGAACTAAGTGGTAAACATTTCAGCAAGATTGGTTGAAAATTGCTGGATTTGGGGTTTTCGGTGCTGCATCCCCTTAAATTCATGTCATACAGGGATGTAGCATAGAACCGGTCATTTATATTTGAGCCACTTCTTCTGCTCTCATATGTGCTTAAGGGGCTAAGAGAACAATAATTGAGTTTTATAATGAGTAAAATTTCCTTTTTGGCGTCAAGCTCCTTTTGCTCTCTCTCCCCCCCCCTCTCTCTCTCTCTCTCTCTCTCTCTCAAACCCAGCTTGCTACACTCACAAGCCAAACGTTTGCCTTTTTATCCCGGATTCCTTCCCTCACTCTTTCATCTTGATAGAAATTCTTCTGTACTGCAGCACCCATAATAGAGTTAGAGCAGCTTCAGTTGTTAAATTGCAGTCATTCACTACGTTGTAGGAAGAACTTGATAGAAAGTGCAGACACACAAAACCTTTTCCTGAAGCAAAGTCCCAATTCCTGTGCAAAACTCGCATTTTATTCTACTCAACAAGGGTAACCTGGGTACAATAGGAAATGCACCGAGTAGAGCAAATGAGGATCTGAAACCGTGTGCTCCTTTAAAGTATATCCTTTGGAATAATGGGTGTGTGTATGAAGGATAGATATTTTAGAGTTTCGGATTTACTTATTAGTGTTGTCTTTGTAAAACAATGTTCAAAATTGCAATACGCATTAACTAGGACTATCACTATAAGAAGCTGAATTAACATATAATTTGTGGAAAAGTAATTGTTCTTTCACACTGGCCGTGTGTAGATTGAAGTATGGAAAGATATAGTCAGACTGAAAAATTCAATGCCATAGCCGGGATTTGAACCACGGATATTCTGGTTGCCGTCCAGCCGCCCTAACCCTTGAGCTACTATGGTCAACGTGCCGATATGACATTAAATTCGCCATTTACTTTCCATTAATTGACCTAATAGTGGTTAACTATAAAGCCAGGGCCTTAAAGTACTTACATGTTGTAAGTCGTCATTAAGGTAGTTGTCTCATGTTTTTATGAGAACTCTTAAGTGGTTTACCGGGAAAATACGAGACAGTTGGAGAATTTAATGTCATATCGGCATGTTGGCCATGTTGGCATGTTGGCTCAAGGGTTAGGGCGGCTGGACGGCAACCAGAAAATGCGTGGTTCAATCCCGGGTATGGCATTGAATTTTTCAGTCTGACTCTATCTTTCCAACATATAATTTATTAAGTTAAATATACCTGTCATATATGAGTCAAATAAAATACAGCTTTACTTAAAGTTAAATAAATATCTTTTTTAGGACAAACGTAAATTTTACTTCTAAAGAGACTGCTAAAATGCTCGAATTTATCTTCATAGAAGTCACAACATTATTTAACATAACAGGACATTAATTTCAATTACTTAAAGAAGATCACAATTAATATCCCAAACGGATATTCTATAACCCTCAAGATCTCCTATCGACTTTCTCCAATACTTATTTGTCCTTACAACAAATCTCTCTCCTAGATGTTTATAGTTAGAAACTCGTTTAGACATTTTTTGAATCATTTGAAATAGAGAGTCAACCCATATTTGTACATAATATGAGGATTTTAAAAAGATGGAATAATGGTTAATGGCATTTTCCCTTGAAATGTTCTACATCCTTTCATTGCATGTAAGAATTTCATTTCTATTGCATGAACGTTGGTCTTAAAAGTAAGCCTAGTTTCATAGAGTGCAATGATAGAGCCATTAGTACATAAGTATTAACGTTAGTATAGTTTAGTTTTAGTTTGGAAAGTTCAAAATATCGTTGCGAAATTGTGTGCGGTTTATGTAGCTCTTTATTGATATTGTGACTTTGTGGATTCGTAGAATTAAAAGTCCAATTGCACAACTTAAAGTGTTCTTTATTTCTACCGAACTAAAGTTGGTACACTTGCCGATTACATAGAATTTCGTAGCGCACACAATTACAATCCACCAGTTGGTTTGTCATAGATCCACTCCACACTCACTATCACGTAACACTGTACTCGCTACTTAGCGACAACTCGCTCTCTCAATCCGACTAAGAACTCGGGACTGGGGACTGAGAACTGAGAACTGCCTGAGTCGTCTAATGCACCGCTTATATAGCCAGATCGCTGCATCTCGAAGCTTCGCGGCTCGGAACATCATCCCGATTGTTCCAAAAGTCAGGGGGAGGGGAAATAACGGTACAGTGGCTAGTGACACTTTGCTAACCATCCCCTATTGGAACGCCAAAAGATAAATGGGTAGGCGTGGCTTCAATACCTCCCGTCGCCCACGCAGCTGCCAGCTGGTCGTGCCTCCCCATAGTGGGTGGGAAATATATTGTGAACTTGTTGGTTCGTAGAATTAAAAGTCCAATTTTCCGAAATACTAAATGTTCTTTATTTCCATAAAAATACACTGTTCAATTCTCACGTAACAACATTATATCACATATACAACATAATCTTCCAAGGTCGATGACAATGACAAACAGCGTTCAGTGTACAACAGCAGCTCTCGTTGCAACACTTTCAGCTGTTTTATAACTGTCCGTTGGCGTGTCACAATCTCTTATATATCTTATTCATAAGTTCGAGAGGCTTCTGGGATAAACAAGAAGCCGACTGTTCCGTACAATCTGGAATAGCAAGACATCGAATGACGAAATCCGAACCTTCCAGAAGCGTAACTTCATCTGCGCTGGAAAGTGCTTTACCTCTACTATCTTTATTTGCGGGCTCTTTGTTTTCAAGCTGCCCACCTATCAGTTCCATTTTGTAAACAAGCTGCGCAATCGTAGATAACGGGTTTGCAACAACATTAATGTACTCCTTGCGCCACATCACAACCTAGAAAATGATAGATATCGCTTTTCCTCCTATAACAGTGCCATCTGTTTCTCTGTGTTCTTTCTTCGTGTATATCTGAACGCAGTTGTCTCTTGTTACTATTTCAAAACTTACCGTCTTCCTTTTGCCCCTGAAATAAACATAATGCACAATAATTTGTAGTCTATTCCTATTATCATAAGCTAATACTACGTCATACGCAAATGCTAATTGATTTAAAGATTCGTTTTCTCCTCCTTTTGATTCACTACTGTACTAATGTTCCATTCTTGAAGAATATGATCCTGATGAATATTAAAAATTACTGGAGATGGATTACGTCCTTGTTGAATCTCCGCTAAGTAGCACTATTCCGCATTGAAGAATACATCTCTAGTATTAACCATTATGTGTACTTCTTTCTTTATATGGGCCGTATACTTAGCTTTGTTTACCCATTTTGGTAACACACATTTTCGGACGCTACGTACATATTTTTGTATGCTTGAGTAATTTTGCCATTTTCTCAATAACTAATACAAGATCAATCAAATGATCTTTTAAGTTTATCTGTTAACATATATTTATGTCCTTTTAAAAGGTGTTATTGAACTTTAAACTTTGCAACATTTCTCAAGGCTAATTCATTTCTATTTTCCAATTCTTCTCCAGATAACCTTTTGGATAAGCGACATTCTTACTCTCACATTCATCTCCTGCAATTATTGGGTATTTTCTTTTATTATAATTGCTAATATTTCTTAAGATTATTATAAAATCGTTTACCTACATCTTCTTGACTTTCTTCTGGAGCAAAGGTCCTATGACTGCTAGTTTTCCTCTGACAATTTTAAATCGTATTACTATATTATCTAATTTTAAAATTTATATTCATATTAAAATTCATCTTATTTTTCATCTTTGGCCTACTCAAATGCTACTCCTTTAGCTGCTCTGTATTTTTCATCTATATACATGGTATTCAATCCTTTTAAGGCCGCTCTACTTTTAGTTTCCATGTCAACATTACAATTATATTACTCTGTTTTAATTCCTATATAAGTTTCTGTTGATTATTATGTGTTTCAAATGCAAAGGTGTTTGTCCTTGAGCGCTACTAGGTGAGCAACCAATCGGAGTCCTGCGGTGTTGTCGTATTGCATTCCCCCTAAGTGGTGTGTGATGAGCGCCATCCTAATCAATGTGTATGAAATACTATTCGCGCTAAGACAGAAATTCAGATTTTACAAAAGCTGATCCATGAGGAAGCAGAGAGTAATGTATCTAACATAACCGTAAAATCCCCATATTTTTAGCTCAAATAGTTTTCCTAATAAAAATAAGTAGATGCCATTATATTATAACACGCATTGCGACCGTAGCACTGTATTGAACACCATTAGTGTTTGGCATGTATGCGTGAACGTATATTTGAAATTACTCAGAACTGAAACCTAAACAGTTGACATAACGTGGTAAAAGAAATATGTATTTTGAATAAGCCAAGGTGTTTGTTAAATTCGATGAGAGGAAACGATACATTTCTTGCTAGTGTGGCAGATCGTGTCTGGTCACATTATATCTTTGTTTATGAAGAGAGAGTTCAAAGCATTATTATTCAATTTCTTTTCCAAGATAAAGTGTATCAGCTGAATCAATGAGTCATGATCAACTTCCCCTACCCCTTTCTACTGCTGGAACAATGCAATAGAGTTAATGTGGGCTTAAATTATGTTGCAAATAGAAATAATATTTTTAGACTAACTGACGTTGAATGATTTATTCACGCAGAAATTGACAAGGAACGCAACAAGACTGGGAAAACTGCATGAGACATTAGATAAACTACAAGAAGACGACTTTTGGAAAGAAATAGCAACTAACGAGATTTTGGAACCTGCCATCATAAATTTGCAGTATTCAGACGATGAAGACAATGACAATGACGAATTATCTCTTAACGTAACATTCACAGCTATACGGATGCACCGTTGCTATTTTTGTTGGATTACAAAAATAAGTAATTCATAAACTATAATTAACTTTAAACTAAATATTTGAAACAGTTGCGTAACATACTAATATTTATGTGGCAATTGTGACTTCAACAACTGCATTATTATAAAATATTGGAAAATTCAGTTTGCTGTCCCTTACATCTAGCGGCAGGAACACTGGCAAGTGTGCGAGAGAGAGGGACATATAAAAGGAGTGGGGATGACGAAGTGGCAAATGTTAAGGCTCTAACGCATCTGATTGGCTACAGGCGACAACTGTTCCCATTTGAAACACTTAATAGTTTGCCTTCTTCGAATGTTGTTTAAGGGTTCCTGACAAGCCTTCCTGGCTGGGGATATACAGATTCTTCGCGGTGCATAATATCTTCTAGGCGAAAGCTGCTTTTCGTTGCTCACCCCTGATGGGTATTTGGAGCCAATTAAATATGAATCATTTGAATTTTGAAACCTATCTTTGTAACATAGTAACACGGTTTACGTCTTTCGACACTGTGAGGAAAAAGAGTGAATAAATGCTCCAGGTAAATTACATACATGAACAGCATGTTATATTTTTTAATTTCCCTATAATTGTTATAGCTTATCTACACCCTTAGGTATTTTTGGAGATAATTACACTACACATAGTGCATTCTCTAATTTTCATCTTCTTGATTGCTACAGTAAGGACCATATTGGTTTCGTATTATAATTTACTTTTCTATATTTACTTAACTTTAGACTTAGCTTTTCTGCAGTCTTCCTCATACCAATCCCTTTTATTTTTCGGTAACATCGTCTACCATTCCCAATTTTGTTACTTTCTACTTCACTAACCGCTCTAGTCGTAACGGTGTTTCCTCAGTTCTGATTTTCTTCGCGTAGTATTTCCTATATAACAATGGCCGATTTAATGGACTGTCAGGTCCTCAAGCAATGCTTCCGCTTTAACATCTCTCTCTCTCTCTCCCTATATATATATATATATATATATATATATATATATATATATATATATATATATATATATTTATTTAATTTTAATTTCCTCTTGCTTATAAATCCTGTCAATTTCCATGTATGTACATTGAAAAGTTGTTCAGATTGAGATGTGATTGCAAGAACGAGCTGTATTCAACAACTCAAGTTCAACTGCTCCAAAGCAGCGAAAGTGTCTAAAATTCGCAAGTCTAGAAAGTGACGAATCATTTATATTTTCTCTACTGCTTACATTGCACTCCCTCCAAACTTTGATACCGGGAGCTTAACGGAAATACAGATTTTGAGCTGTTTGTACCTTTAAAAATATCAGAAAAGTTTGTGTATATATGTCTGTATGTGTGTTTTTTTTTTTAATTAACACTGCATGCTCCGTTACATCGTAACACTACATGCATTCCTTAAACTTATTACGAGTTGTAGTAATTACAATTTTTACAAGTGTTACAAATTCTCATTATATGATACATTTTTTGGTTATGCTTTTACATTTTTTCAAAGTCTATTTTGTTTATGAATTTTAAAAATTGTTTTTGGTAGTGCTTGATTAGATCACTGTTTGTTGCCGGCCACTGTCCACCCCTCAGTCTAATGTTTTGTTTGAGTTCTAGTCTTTCACTGTTCAGAAGAGGACAGTTGTATATTAAATGATCCACTGCTTGGTTTTGTAGTTCACATTTGCACATTGCACTTTCCGATATTTTGAATCTGTTGTAGTAGTCCCTTGTCTTCCCATGTTCAGTTAGGATGGTGGTAGTCTGTCCGTTGAGTGGGATGCTCATTTTTAGTCGTTCTTGCACAGAAGGAAAGAACTCTTTGCTGATTCTTCCTTTTGTTGTGTTCTCCATTGGTCTTGCCACCGTCGCAGTCCATTCTCTTCTGCCTCCTTGATTATGTGTGTCCTTGGTATCTTGCTGTAGATAATCTCCCCATTGTCTTTCTGTGCAGCTTCCTTTGCCGTCTGGTCTGCTATTTCGTTTCCGCATAGTCCCGCGTGCGCCTTTACCCATTTTATGTGGATGGTCCAGCCATTGTCCTGCAGATGCTTGATCTTGACCTTTATTTCCTCTATTATTTTGCTTCGGATTTGACTGTTCTTAAGAAGGTCTACTGTAATCTGGTTAACCGTGTTCACTACGCCTAATTTATTTCCCACTGTAAGCTCTAAGCTGTTATCGGCTGCGTGAATGTGAATGACATAACACAAGAAGGCAATTTGGGTTGAACTCCAGACTTGGTATTTGAGACTGAGATAATCAAGGACGTGACAGAAAACAAACAACAAAGTTGTCTTCCACAAATTACTATTTACGTTGACAAAAATTTGGTTAATATTTATTTTCACAAAAATGGCGGCAACGATTTTGATTAAAATATATAAATATATAAAAGTCTATAATATTTTGAAAATTACAACGATTTTTTTTAGTCAAGTGAATGAGAAAGTGAAGCAGAACAAGAATATAACACATGAGTTGTAACACACTTTGTTCTTTCTGAATATTAAGAAAAAGAGGTTTCTGTTGGTTAATTTGGTTGGTGGAATTCTTTTAGTTGTGTGAAGAGAGGGAGAGAGAGATAGTAATCCCATTTTCTTTAATTTTTATTTCATTTGCTCAGCACAGATGCTGCTATACAAATTGTGGAGCTATATACATAATATACATAACAAAATTTAAGCATACAGGGATAGAGGATACTCATATTATAGTCCTCAAGCAAACTGGTCTGAGTAGTGTGAGTAATATGTAATTTATTTCCCATCTTTCCTTTTACAAAATCAAATGAAAATTCATAATCAAGATTACAATTATAAAATGCATACTGAAAAATGCCATATATTCCTAAATCCTGGAAATCCTCTCATGTTGCCCACCATTGACTAATAATTTGGTCCCCATACACCTAACTCTAGGTTTTTGTGTATTGAAGGCCCTTTACTCCTGTTTACAGAATTTACCATTTCACCTATCCCACTCTAGATTTTTCTCTTAATTGTTCTTAGCCATCTCTCTTTAACTTTACCTAAATAATTCCCTATATTTCTCCTGTTCCTTTCCCCCCTTTACTGACAAAACTTTTCTAATTACTTCTTCACTTCCCAAATTGTCCCATTTACGTAGCCAGGCCTGCTCTCTCCATAACTTTGTTTGACTAGAATATAATATACAATGGAAATCTGCATTCTCTTCTCCACACAATGGACATTTATCTAGCTCCCTCTCTTGACCTATATACCTTTCAAGTTTCTCACTCCTGTTCTCGCCCAAGCAAAACCTTCTCGCCCTAATTTACTACATATATCTATATATCCTTCCCTCCCATAGGTTGTTTTTTATTTCTGTATCTAATCTCAGTGAGCTTTTGTCACTTGTATTGGTGAAAATGTCTTGTCTGTCAATATCTTCTAATATTAGCTTAACTTCTTTCCAGAGGCCTCGATACCCATACTCTGCATTTATACAAGAGTGACCCATACCTATCTGCTTCAACACGTCTTTCATTTTATTCGCCCAAGACCCACCCCAGTTACTTCTCTTTTGAATATGAAAACATTCTTTAATAATATTGCCATATTCCATGTTAGTGATTGTGTATAAATATTTCATTGCCCTAGACAAGATTTTAATTTTAGTAGAATGCCTGCTTATTTCCAATTGTGCTGCCCCATTTGGTGATGCTATCGGTAGTGTGAGTATAAATTAAATAACTTCTTCATTAGCACAGAATATTATGAAATTCTCTTATAAGGAACGAAAACAGCTTTATCCGCAAGAGTGTTAAGTTAAGCGAAATGGTGTCAGCTTTCAGCAGGAGACACCACGAAAACAGAGAAACGAGAAGGGAACTAATTATCACCTAATGTGCTCATTATGTCATGACTCCGACCGGAATTAATCCTGCTGAGTGTTCATGTGCACAGAATAGGTAATTGCCTTAAAATATGAGACCAGTTATGTCAATGTGGTAATTACCGCCTTTACACACAATTAACGGGTGGTTAAATGGCACTTAAGGATAAAATAATAATTTACCAGGTTTATTTGTGATTCTTCGATCAGTCTTCGAAAAACCAGTCACAAAATTCCCTATAAATAAGAATGTGCGCTGAGCTCTTCTGAGCCAAGAAGTGTATATAATAGAATAACAATGTAACTAAATAGGAATCTTGCTACAACACAAGAATCCTCCGAAAATATGCGAGAATATTCCCATTTTCATCCAAAATATATTAGTTATTTTAGTTCCCCTACCGCTTACTTATGGTAGCTGGAAGATGTGATTATATCATAATATATCAGCATAATTACACTTTTTGCGGTTCTTTTAATTCGAGTTCTTTAAATTCAAAAGCTATTTTTGAAAAACCGTCATCCTTTAAGTTCTTCTCTCTTTGCAAGTGCCATTAGGTCTGTCTGTCTGCCAACGCTTAAACCAAAGCAAAATTTATAATAAAAAGTCTTAATTACTAGTATTTATTTTATAGAAAAAATGACACTAAACTTTTATTGCATTTTGTATAAATTTCATTAAACTTTACTACATTAAATTTTATGAACATACTCTCCTCATTCTCAATGTATTTTACAGCGATTACCGGAAAAATACTTGACCCAAAATGAAGTTACTCAACCTATATCCAATTTCTGAAGTTACGTAATTTTCCCAAAGTACAGGAGACATTAAAATTTGCATTAATATATTTACATTTTCCCGGATATTTTCATTTTATTAGTTTTATAATCATTTGAAAATTACATTGATGTATTAACCTTAACATGAGCGGTGGTGCATATCTGTTAGTATCACAAAGCTTTGATTAAAGTATACATATACAATATAACATTAAAAATCCCAGGGAAATATATCTGTGAAGTAATAAAATCTGTGGCTTTAAGTGGAGAATTGCATTATCAGGTTTGTGTTGCTGATTTCTGCTTTACTCTGTGTGATCAGCAGCCATTTTCATTGTAATTTCAGATACTACAACCAACATTTTTTCGGTAATAAACAGCTACATAAATGAACATTTTGCATAACAAAAGTGAAAGAAGGTTACAAAAACTATAAAAAGAATAAAATAAAAAATCTGAAATTATAGGTAAGTATGATATTCTTTTTTTTCTTTCCGCTCGTTAAGGGATGATCATGTCATCCCCATTACGTTGCCTGTTATAATGTTGTTTTACATTTTAAAGTGATGCCAAATAATATTTCTAAAACAGCTGCAGCCTTCATAGTTGCCGGCAGTGTTTACAGGTAGATAAATCGTTCCACAGTGTGCTACACTAAAAGCCCTGCAAACCTGCCACATTGTTAATGTAATATAACAACAAAAACAAAAACAACAGAAACCACAACAACAACAACAACCGAGACATAGACAGAGACAGAGACAACAACCAACAACTTGCAACCGGCAACCAGCAACCAGCAACCAACAACCAACAATCAACAAAAACAAAAATAAAAACGGTAACGGTAACGATAACGATCATGATGATGATGATGATGATGATGATGATGATGATGATGAACCCTGTCGCAACAGCCCTAAGAATTCCAAGGCCTACCAACCCGACTGCCGGCCTCACGCCCACTTACTCACGGCAGAGGTGGGCGATCATCCCACCGATATGGGGAGGGGATGTGTTCAGCATCTCGGCATCCCCCCGACGGAACGTTGGTTTCCGTGACCAGGGCCGCTTACCTAGCGTAAGCTCCTCACTTTCCTCACGATGATGAGTGGGCACCGGGCCTATATCTGGGACTTAAGATAATGAGGTGGAAACGGAAATAAATCGAACTATGAAAAATAGAAGACATCTTCATAAACTGTTACACAGTTACAAAGACGTATGTGTGTAGTACCTGTGTTTTAAATTAAGTATGCAGATTAGCAATCGGGTTGTAAGTCCTCTTATAATAACTGTGCAATACCTTCAAAAGGGAATCTCGTATATAATTCTACGAAAGCGTGGTTCAGTTCATAAAACGACCTCATCAGTTTTTCTATATTTTCATTCAACCTCAACTAGGGAAGCGCTTCAGCGCAGCGTTATCCCAATTAGTTCATTAACACAAAGGAACGAGAAAAAGTGTATGAAAGGGGCTTATATACTTTTGCACAGATATTTTCCCCCATCTTCAGGCTTCCAAAAATCTGAAGCACTTCCTGTACATTTTTAAACAAACCTCTTGACATAAACACACTCTCCAGGTAAAATTTCATAGTCAAAAATTCGAATTAGAATTTGTGTATTGCAGAATACGAAACAGTTCTTATTGTGCTAGAATTCAGAAGGTCAGTGTCAAAACTTCTAGTCAGTAGCTAGCGTCTTGTTCATGCTAAACAGATGGTGTTAATGGTGAAGTTGGCTAATCAACACATACCTATTGTACCAGTGGATTTCCCATACGGAATCTGGAACCCATAAAGGTTACTCCCCAGGTGAAGGATAAGATGCTTCCCAGATATGGTTGGCTGGACGAAAGTGAAATACATCCCGCCATATGATCGGGGTAGATAGGAATAGGAATTCTAGCTAAAATTCTCATTATCAAAATATATGTTTATAATTCATAATTAAAAAGAGATGTAATATGGAAAAGTGACTTGAGCAAAACGAAAGAAGAGAAGAAAAAAACAATTACTGATAGAAATCCCTTTCCGAGAAGAAAGAAACAGAGCTTTTAAGGTGGAACTAGAAATAAAGTAAAGAAGTAATAAATGGAACTTCAACAGGAGCACTACAGGATAAAATTACTGGAAAACGACGAAAGTGCTCATATAAAGTGGATAGGTAGGTAGATCATCAATGATATTGAACGGAATCCTCCGGGTGGAAATTAGGGAAGCCGATTCAAGAAGTGGTTCAATGCACTGAGGATTTGGAAGAGCAACATATTCCTGACAACCTGTACCAGAATAGGGAAGCAAGAAAACAAAGGATACGGAAGGTTACAAAACCGTGATAATTATGGCGATGATGATGGTGAGGATGATGGTGAAGATGTTACTATTAAGAGCCGCAGCATAAGCAGCACCGCAATATAGCAAAACCATGTTTAATGAGTATACATTCAGAGCAGGTTCCTTTCGTGAGCATTTATTCAAGAAATAATTCGAAAAATACCGTTAAATACCGAGAGTAGTGCTTGGTCCTTATTCTACCTGAGAAGAACCTCGACATTGAATCAATGAAAGTTCGCTAGGAGACAAAATAAGACTCAGTCTGCACCATTGGTGTATCAAAATAATTAACATCTACATTTCAAGAAGAAACCTTGCATTCTTTTAACGAATCGATAATTAATTTCGGGCTTTATGAAACATCGTAGGATTGTGCAACAACCTATGTCAAAGTGGTTTTTTCTCAACGGCGTTTTCTTTTGCTGAGAAGTGATTTGATTCCACTGGGAAATAATTCTGACTGTATCAGACCTGATCTACTATCCGAGGTTGAATCAGAGAAGCAAAAATTCCTGCGATGATTTCTGTGTCCCTTCTTCTCTGTCATAAACATGCTCAATTTACATAAAAACGGGATTTAGAGATTTCAGGTTTTCTATAGAATTCTGTTTTTAACATATTTCAGAAAATGAACACCTTACGAAACCGAGTAAACTGAACAGGACAAGCTTTCATTATAGCAAGTTGTTATATTCAGAGAAGCAACAGTGCTAACAGTAAGTAATGACTGCTGTTGCCAGAGCTTTATTGGGCAAAATTTGTACACCCTAACTTGATATTGTTGCGTGTATAGGCTGAGCAAGATCTGGAATTACTATAATCATTCATACGTAAAATTTATTACCGATGCCTTGAGTTTGGGCAAAGCTGTTTGTTGATGATTAAGCTTAAATTCTGCTGACTGGCAAAACATGTACTTTGTACTGGTGAGTCATACATCTTGCTGGTCAAGGAAAATAATGCACAGGTGGCCTGTAACAGGCCTCAACTTGTCCTCCATGTTGTAAAGAATGAATCACACAGCCTGCTGATCAAGGAAAATAATGCTTAGGTGGTCAGGAACAGGTCCAAATATATTCTCAATGATGTAAACAATGATTGCACAATATGGTACAATAGTTGGGAGGAAATTAACAGTTAGCCTGGGAATCGCTGTGTTGGCTTTTGGGTAGGACAACTATTTAAGCTTGGTGAGTAAGCACCCGGGGTACTTGACAGAGAGATTTGAGAGGGGACTTGCTGAAGGTCTCTATAAACATTAACAAGAGTTCATTTTAAAGTGCTGCTACGAGTAAGATCGCCAGCAGGGTGCACCGCACCGTACATCTCTTGCTAGTTGCACGAGGTTCAGCCATACAAAAAACGCATCTCTAAAGGTATAGTTGCATTATGTTATTATGTATTTAAATGTTACTAAAGCGCCCTTGATCTCATCCAGATCCAGGGAGTGCCCTGTATAAACGCTAGGCATCTCTGAAATACAGTGGCTCAGTTCATTTTGAAGTAGATGTTTGTTCTGCTCTACTTTATCCATAGCTACGCTCCCAGTTAAATGCGGCTAAAGGTTAAAACCCCTTACATTTTAAACACCAAAGACACCTGGTAGTTTTGTCATGTGGTTTATGATCTCGACACGGGGTTCCAAATCCTGTACCTTTGCACATCTCGCAATTCCTACCAACCACCCCCAAACCGTCATGTAACAATATGAATTTTAATTTAGTAATTTTTGTACGCTTTCACATTCCTGTGAGCTTCAAAAAAATGTATACCCCTTCACAAGCTATCTAAAATACAATCCAGATATGCATTTTATTGGATATGCGAATCTGCAAATATTATCTTTTAACCAAGATTTTTATTTTACTCTTCCTCTTAATCATATTATGTTGCACGCCACTACATTTCCTAGCATTTTTTAAATTTACTAGCCCCTTATTTGTTATAGTATTCACGTAAGGTTAGTGATGGAATAATTTCGTAAGAATTTCAAACTAAAAATTATGTGCACTGCTACCTCCACAGAACGAAGAGCAAAGCACATCCGATTCGTATATACCAAAGTTAGATTTTTCGTATTAAAAAACTCATACGAAATCTCAAATATATGTTTTCCTTTCTCAAAATCGCCACAAACCTCTTTGAGAACGATTAATGTGTTCCCCTATGACGGCCGTTTAAGTTGCAGATCTTTCTGTCGTACCTTTGAGAGAGAACAATTTACAGAACAAATGTGTATTGCAGTTATTATAGGCTTACATTTTGCGCACATGATTAAACAGGAAAAAATAGAAATGCTTTTGTATGATATGACAATCCTATGTATATTGTCATAAAATTAATAATACGTTTTCTCGGAACAATAAACAATAATATATATATATATATATATATATATATATATATATATATATATATATGTGTGTGTATATATATATTCGCATTTTGTGCTAAAACCAGCAAATCATACAAACCAATAACAATGAGAAAGAAGCGCATTTTATGTGCGTTCTATGTGGTATTAGAGACATCAATCTTATGTGTATATTGTCGTAACTATTTTGATTGTCGTTAATTACGAACTGGGGGGAACGTAACTAGATGGCATTAAGAGTCAATTCGAATGGCATGAGAGACCTCGGTGCACCAAAATATCGTTTTATTAAGTGACATCTAAATTACAATTTTAAAACAACAACGAAAATTACTTTGATTTAATACATTGTAATAAGTTTTCTTATTATCCCTTGGTGAGGCGACTTACCTTCCTCAGAATGGAGAATCGATGATCTCTCCAGCTTCCTTGTCATTGCGATGACATAGACTTGACTATCCGCCGGCAGCTCCGTCGATGAGCGATGAACTCTGTAATCTAGGGTAGTGGTACGGCACCAGCAACGGAATGGTGGATGGTGACAACAAAATTGGTTTAAAACACTGCTTCACTTTTTGATAATTTATTTTCTCACTGAATTATTACACAGCCGATGTTTTAAAACATGATTTACAAACATCTTTCCTGATTTTAAAGGCGTAGTGAACGCAACAGCGTGCCATTCATCATTTACGTATTCTCTTTTGCGACGCGTACCTGACGAGACTTTTCACTGATCGCTAATCCGTGGATAAAAATACTTTTTTAACTTGCAGGAACCTAGCAGTCCTCTTGCAATTTAATAGTGCGTCTGTGTCCGAGACGATATCTATAACACGTCTGACTACATCGAAAGAACAAGACGGACTGAGACCTTTCACAAGTGAAGATGAAATCAAATTAAAATTTTTACTGAACTCGGATTGGTTCATTCTACAATGTCTTGTTGCTAAGGGACCAAAACTTGAATTTGATTGGCTTGACGTCAAAGGTAGAACTTCCGGGCAGTTCCATATCTTGGAATGATGATAAACCTGGGCAATCTGTTGCGTCACAAACCAAGGCATCTTGGTTTAACCTTTTCATTAATTTCAGAGGGCCATGTTTGCATTACATCTCCATATATGAAAACTTTACCGAATTCCTTGAAATAATCCTGCTATGCGTCTATGCCCTAACAAGGTTCACCAAGAAAGAAGAAAACAAGCGCCATGCTATATTAGCCTCGTGCATATAGACGAATATATCCTCATTCCGTGTCCGCTAGCCATACCAACATCTGCATAATAAATAATGCCACAGAGAATAGACACGAGAGTAAAGCTTCACCACAATATTTGTAGCCAGTTTAATTTGTCGACTGTTATCCGTAGTGCCCAAAAATGTTTAGTACTAACAAAGACGTTTCGTTAAAATTCAGATTAACAGAATGAGCCACAGGCATTACAGTAAGAATGTGGTAGACAGACGCTACCGGAAGGTCATGAAGAAGTCGGGTCAATACCGGATACTAGAGTAATACAATAAGTTCAGAAGAAGGATGCAAAGAAGAAAACTTCTGATACAATAAATAGGATTATACTTTTGTGTTTTGTGTGACATCCCTGATACGTTCTTGTCTTACAGCTTATCGTATCGTGGCTTGATGGGCGCATGCATTATACAGAGATAGGTAATATGTTAACCAAAATCTCAATCATCTTAATTAGAAAGGGAATCTGAAACTGCTTCAACCACGATTCAGCAAATTCTTTAGAGGAAGTTACAAATGAGGAAAATCTGTGTTCGATGAGTTTCACGCAATCTTTAAGGGGAAAATGTGTGAAAGAGAATGGGAATAATAAGATTGTTCTT
Organism: Mantis religiosa; assembly: GCA_030765055.1. Classification (NCBI taxonomy): domain Eukaryota; kingdom Metazoa; phylum Arthropoda; class Insecta; order Mantodea; family Mantidae; genus Mantis; species Mantis religiosa. The sequence goes on along the minus strand of JAUKNK010000131.1, from coordinate 1,597,359 downwards.
AGAATGCTATGGGCCCGAAGGAACGATTCCTTCAACGTACCATAACTGTAGATGAAGCCTGGTTTCGATAGTTTGGCAAATGGAAGTTTTATTAAACTATGTATTGCAATTGTAACTACGTAGCAGGGGAATATTAGTTGTTGCAACATTTTGGGATGAAAATAACAATTTTGTCTGGCGCCAGTTTTCCTGATCACCTAAGAGAATTGTTTATCGGTGAGCCAAGCGTTTGATAAGGAATTTTTCAGAAGCTTAGTCATCAGGAAGAGGAGGGGAAAACTGGTGTTTTTTTAACGGGCTGGCTTCAGCAAGCCAGCCGTTGTGTAAGAGACTATGTTGGACTGATCGAACGTAAGGGGAATCTGCTTCCAGTTGTTACTCCTCTTGCGCCAAAATTAAGTCAAGTCTGTCTAGTCAACGGGTGTGCAGTTCGGACACAAAGGAACCTGACCCTCCCGCCCACTAATGACCGTCATAAATCTATCTCCAACATTCAGAAATGGAAAGCTGTCGTTAAGGACAAATAGCAACCCTGATTTTTTTTGAAATGACAGTCGCATGTTTATTCCACGTGGAGTCTCAGTTGTCAAAGTTCCAGCTTCCAGTTGATCTGATCAATTACGTGCAGAAGTTCACTGTGTGCCACGATGTGAAGACCGTGGGAATGAAATGCAGTGGTGAATGCAAGTGAAGTAGTAGATAACTTTCAGTCACCTGAAAATAATGAATGGGATGACAACAGTGTGAATAAATTGAAAGCTGTTGCTGGGCCGAGTTATGTTACCCGAAAGGCCTCAAAAAACAAAGTTATAACGGAAAATTTTTCTAAGCAAATTCAAGCGCTTGTTCTGAACACATATAAATATGTGCTGAAAATAATCTTGGTAAGGGGTCGTACAATGAACCCGATGATAAATTCTGGGTATTCTCAGAAATACAGTAAAAATATTGTGACGAAAGGAATACCAAAGACGCTGATCAAATGTGAAAACAAAAGGAAACGTTTCTCTAAAGTAGAAATTTCACATGCGATTTAATTCGCCGACAAATTTATAGATCCCATGCAAAAGGGAGAGCGCCCACCTTGGAAGAATTGGTTGCACATTTGCAAGAAATGTGTGATTTTCTTTATAGGCACTGCGCTTTGCGCGGCCTCCTATAGGAGCTGGGTTTCAAATACGGCACTTTGAATAAGATAAGGGTTATAATGGAATCCAGTAGAATTGTTGCTTGGCTATATATATGTCAAAACTAAGGAGGTTTCGCAGAGATGGACATAAGATAATTTATTTAGGCGAAACCTCGTACGATAGCCAGGACGTATTGAGAAAGGTGGCAACCTTGCAAAACGGTCTGGGGTAAGGAGGGCCGGGGTTGCAAAACGATTATAAGGGTTCTTCAAAGGAGTCGGCCGACGTGAACACGAGTTAACTAAACAGACGTTACGGTAACCTCTTGACAACGTAAACGCATTCCTATCATTTTGGTTTACATTAAAATGTGATAACTAATTGTTTGAATTGCTCTTCTCTTTATCGCTGTTTCAAGCTTATTCCTTTTGTACCATTTACTAGATCTGTTGCTACTCTTTTGTAAGCTATGCATGCCGAAAAGGCTATACGAGCTCCCGTTGTAATGAGTTAAATGAGTTAAGTTATTTTACCTTCAGAGAGGGTTATAGCAGTACTACCAACCAAAATTGAAGACACCATCAACGGAGTGACGTCACAATGATTCCCTACGGCCAACAGTATCGTCAAGAATAGGATCTAAAGTCTGTATCAACCTTAACCCTCAGCTGAAAAATTGGCGCATAGGGTAACATCTGCCTGTGAGACTAGCATTATTAAATTTTGCATTTTATATGCACCTTAATTTGTACATAAGATAAATAACTTTATAGAACTAGTAGTACTGATATTTTTATTCAGCTTAAAGATAGTTTGCTATAAAATATGAACAAATAAAAAATTAAATATTGTTCTTTCACATGATTATACTTACGTAAAAGTTACAAAACTGTATAGTACTCTTTCAAATAAATAAGCATCTAAAGTTGACATTTGTTTTGAGAGATATCTTGACCTCTATGCAAACAGGGTAAACCGTTAGATACTGTATACACATATTTTACATATTTTCGTGGAACACCGTTAGCAATTGTGTTTGTCATGTTTCACGCACTTTTATGCCGTCATTCTATTCAGCGTGATGGGAGGTTTTTTCTTTTTCTCTTTTCTAGCTTGTCGTTTCTTACTCCCTTTTCTTGGAAATCTTATCTATGCTCTTCACCCAGAATGTCCGAAATGATTTCCCTGAGATCATTCGATAAATTTGTAATTTGGTGCCTTCTCTGTACATGCCCTCTGGTTAGATTTATTCCTAGGATGCTGTTTAGGAACTCAAATCTGTACATCTGATCTTTTGGAGATATACAGGCTGTATATGAATGAATATAGGATTTTAACTCTTTATAATATTTATTTCATTCAACTTACAGTTATATCTAATATGTCAAAGGAAAAATCAGCTCAGGTTTGTTTGTTAGCACCAGTGCGCATGTGCGTGCAATGTTTCTGCCGCAATTCCCTAGACAGCGGTAGTAGCAAAGATGGGGACTACTAAACAGAAAGCGTTTTGTGTTTTGCAGTTTGCAAAGACCGAATCTGTAGTTACTGTGCAACGTGCGTTCCGCATTAAGTTCGGTTGTGGTCCTCCTAGTGATAATAACATTCGTAGATGGTATCATCAGTTTGAAGATACCAGCTTCCTTTGTAAAGGGAAGAGCACGGGACGACCAAGAGCAGGTGAAGAGACTTGAGTGAGTGATAGAGTCGTTCACTCGTAGCCCAAAGAAATCAGTCCGGAAGGCTAGTCGTGAATAACAAGTTCCTGTGTCGACTGTTTGGAAAGTTGTAAGAAAACACTTACGGCTACGTCCTTACCGTTTACAGTTATTGCAGGTTCTAAAGCCGACAGATCACGAATTACGTGCCAACTTTGCAAACGACATGTTTTTCTCCTGACAGTGACGATTTTATGGACCGTGTTGTCTTCAGTGATGAATCGACCTCACCTTAATGGACATGATAACATTCATAATGTGCGCATCTGAGGCTCAGAAAATTCTGACGAGGTGGTACAACTGCAACGAGATTCCCCTATAGTGAATGCTTTTTGTGCCGAACTCCGGAAAAGTTTATGGGCCTTTCTACTGTAACTGGCACTTCTTACCTTGACACAGCATAGCAATGGCTCTTCCTTCAGTTGGAAGAACATGAGCCAGGGAACTTCATTTTCCAGCAAGATGGTGCGCTACCTCACTGATAACGAAGTACGCGATTGGTTGAACGTCACTGTACCCGAGCGCTGGATAGGCCGCAAGGGCCCCACTGACAGGGCTTGCTATGCATGTCCTCCACGTTCTCCTGACCTAACGCCATGCAATTTTTACCTTCATCAAGGGTCCTGTGTACGTGCCTTCGCTACCAGCTGACCTCCCTGAATTAAGAAACAGATTGAAGCTGCTGTTGCTACAATTTCTGAATTCACACTTATCAAAGCTTGGGAAGAACTCGGCTATAGACTTAATGTGTGCCGTGTGACAAAGTGTAGTCACATTGAACATTTATAAGGCTCTTGGTAAATCCGTTTGAGTTGCTTTTTAATTTGACATATCATTTATAACTGTAAGTGGAATGTAAAAATATTATAAAGAGTTAATACCCCGATATTTATTAATATACACCCTGAATAACAAAGGCATTAGCGCAGCTTAATGATAATAGAAAGTCAAATATTGCAAGTGGCCAACTCTTTATTCTTTGAATAGTTAAGTAGTTGCTGTATTTCATGTCTGGAGCATTTACTGCATATTTGGTGACATCATATGAAACAGTTAATCTTGCCATGATAAATTCTGTAAATTTCGGTGTTACCACTTTACCTATTCTGAATGGAGTCAGCACGGACTTCTTTATTCTCCGTTATGCTGTAAATCTCTTTCCAAAACTCTAATGGTCTAATCCAATACGTGATCTTTTTCAGAAACTTAAGAATCCTCTGTATGAGGGGCCCAAATGACCTTGTTGTCGACGGGCCCTTAAACACCACTCACTCACTCACTCCTCTGTATGAGAGTCATTATCACTCTCACTGAGCTGCTCTAAACCAACTGCAACATTTTTCTGATTCTTTGTGACACGTGAGGTATCCCTCCACTAGCAGACATCTATAAATAATTAAATATTTGATAATTAAGATATATAACACAAAATAACTTGCTTGTGAGGCGATGTGGGTGACGCGTGTAAAACAATACTTTCGTGGAACCAAAACAATGATGTTCACGCAATACAAAGTACAACTCACAAATGAAGCATAGCTGGAATATCAGATCAAATTAGCAATGCACGTGTACCAACTATACGTTGAGAAATTTTATATCCGGCTCAGAGACGGATGTTACTAACTTAGGGTTAAACGAACTTATGGAAGTAAATGAGACATTTCTCTCTCTGTCTAATTCATGGGAATTTTATTCTCATTAGCTCCATCCTTTTCCACCCACGTGTTGTTGCCAACTCGCTAATAACATGGAATGAATAATTATTTGTAGTAATTTACAGCATTGAACATACTGTCTTATGTAGAATATTTTCTCTTTCAGATTATGTCATTTTTACAGATGTTTTGTATATCTATGGGCCCAATTACTTTCGAAAATGCTTGTTTTTCGGTAAAAATTCCGATACTTGCTATTTGTATGTTCATCATGCGGTAGCTACAAAGCTTAACTTTATAATACTATAATTTTTTTCTCAGGCAGGGAAGACTACGGTGCTCCTACCTGTCAAGCTAGACTACTCCATATTATATAAAAAGAGTGTTATAATTCTTTATACTAGGGAATTTTGGAAAATTTTAAATATACGCATTGGAAAATGCAGGCAGCGAGAAACTCTTCTGCTATTGGGTTTACATCGGGGGACAAAGCGAGAGAAATGTAAAGGAGGATTGAAGGCAATTGTTAAAAGAAACCGCAATCCTCTAACTTCTTGCATTCGTCGTATGTTTCAAATCAACAAAAGGCATTCATCTGTTAAAAGAAGTGGTGACAAGTGCGAGCCAATGAAGGCGCCATTCATATTAGCAGAGAGAAAGCAATGCGATGCAGTAAAAGTGAATAGTTTGCAAAAAGAGTTCCTATGGGTATGTTTATAGCGTGTATAAGATTGTGAAGTGTTATGTGAAGTGCTATGTGAAGCTATTTAACTGTTTTTAAATACTTATACTTACGGAAGAGGAAGCTAAGAAGAGACGAAGTATTTGTAAACTAAGAAGTAAGGACTGTACGTTAGTATTGAATGTTTTATGTTACTTTTCAACTAAAATGAGTATCAGCAAGGCAGTAAATGAAACAGCTAAGGCTACCGGGTGTTCAGACACATTAGTATATAGAATATGAAAGAAACAAATGAAAGGTCCTCTAAGAACCCCATGGAAAAAGAAGGCAAACAGGGCAGGGAAACAAAAGAACGCTAGGTTAACGCAGTATAATAGAATAGAGCAAGCTGAGTATGGCGTATTTTTTATTCTTTTCCGCTTGACAACATTCCACCCACGCTGAATCTACATCTGGCAAGGGTAAACATTGATGACACCCTGCTAATTTCTTACGGGCCACTTTGAATCGGTTTCTACACGATTTAGGGTTCAAATATGAAAGAAGAGGTAACAGGTGTATACTAATAGAAAGAGATTATATTATTAGATAGCGATATAGGTATCTTAAAGACATAAAAATGTTTGTAGACATGGGAAAACCAATCTTTTACAATGATGAATCCTGGGTAAATTTAGGTCATACAGTAACAAAGGCGTGGAAGAATGCCAAAATTAAAAGGGTCCGTCATGGAGCAATTGAGGGACTAAGCACAGGACTCAGGCCACCTTGGGGTCACGGCGCAAAATTTGCTTTTGTCCATGCTGGTAATGAGCAAGGGTTTATAAAAATGCAGAACTAACATGTGCAAAAGAAATACAGTCGAAGCACATGCTCAAATTACAGGGAAAGTATATGAGAAGTGGGTCGCTGAACAAACAGTCTCCAACAGCCCTGAGGAAGCTGTTATTGTAATCGATAATCCAAAATATCAGAGCAGAAAAGGCGAGTTTTACCTGTTAAGTCATGGAATAAGAATAACATCACTGCTTGGCTTACTCGGAAAGGAATCCCGTATGAGACTGACATGCTTAAACGCGAGCATCTATTTTTTGTGGCTCAATATAGAGATATGTATGACAAATGCATTGTAGATGAAATGGCAAAGGCAGCAGCACGGCAAGTTCTTCGACTGTCTCCATACCATTGTGAGTTAAATCAAATCGAAATTGTATGGTCACAAGTGAAGAACTACATAAAAATGAAAAACGTATCATTCAAGGTAGCAGGAATGAGGAGACTGATCTCAGAGGCGTACAAGCATGTTACAGTACAAAACTGTACGAAATATGTGAATAGAACTAAAAGTATTGAACGTGATATGTGGAAAATCGATGAGGTACAAGACGATATTGAACCTTTCTGATTCGTTTGTCGTCGTCGTCGTCGTCGTCGTCGTCGTCAACATCATCTACTGCAACGTCATCATCGTCGTCCTCAACTCAAACTGAATCTTCAGTTACCAAAACACAGTTCAACGAGGCTAATGGACGACGAAATGGTAGGAATTGCACCCTTATCAGATTATAGTGAAGGAGCCTAAAGGTAAGACATATTTAAGGTGTTCATCATTGTGATACCGAAATTAAGGTATGCAATGTATAAAGAATCATAATGGATTTCAAAGGAGTCTTATATATTTGTTTCGACACGAAGAGGTGCAGTTGGTTGAATTGTTATAACAAAAGAAATGTAAGAAACAGTGTTCTTAGCAGATTTCTAAAGGGTAGCACTTAACTTTGTTGAATGGGGTATTATTCGGACCCTTCTTAATGGCATGACAAAATAGTCACAAAGGGAATCTTTGGTTGGATAATGGGCTTTCAGAAAGTGAAAGCTACACACCCACGCGCAGCTGTGGAGGACAGTTCGTGGATTGGAGCCGATTAGGGCAGTCCACCTCTTCTGTCTTGGTCGAGGGCAGACCAGAAGCGATGAGAGAAGATATTTATCGGTTTATATGTAACTAATTAAGTATTATCGAGTATTAAGCATTCTGCCTTCAGTAACTCTAAACAGTGATATATTGGTAACCCTTAGTCGGCAGCTTCGAGTTTAATGTAATAATAAAAGAAGCAGTCATTGAACCAGTTTGAAACGGGCATTCCAGTGTCATTAAAACTATCCTTTTCATACTTATCGACGCATACCCGGAGATAAGTCTCATTACTTTACCCTGAGCTAAACACCATTTGCTTCAAACCGTCGCCAGAGTGGAGCCCTTTGCTCACCAACTATCATATTTTTTGTTTCAATTGCATGCCTCCATTTTTTGTTTTAACACATCTTTTTGTCTCCAGAATCGTGTTTTGAACTACTAAAGTAAGTGGAAAAAGGAGGGGTAAAAATAAAATGCAATCATGCCGCAAAAATTGATCTTAAAATAGAATTTAATAGCAGTGTAAATGGTTCCATATTAATTATGTATAATTTACAGTACGGTATTAAACCGACAGACCGGTCCCTGCAGAGGCCGAAGTTGCGTTGGTACGCATAGATCTTCTTCTGTTTCAGTCTCTATAACGATATTTTTCTTTCTTGATTTAATATAATTAATTTTGATCTCTTTCTGAGCTAGTTTCAGATTTTTGCCATTATTTCTTGGATCTTTTTAGCTGTTCTACATTTCTCAGATTAAACAAACGCGGTATACTGTTTTTCTTGAAATTGTATTTTGTGCTTTTTTCGATTCCCTGTGGTAAGACTTGGGGCCATGTTTAATTTCAGCAAACGTTGCCGCTGGTTTTACGATATTTATTTCTCTGATGACCTATTTTTTGGTCCTTAATTTTACACTCTCTGTTACTGCTACCTGCCGGTCGATAACAAGGAACTTTATTTTTTGCTCTCCTTTCTTTTCTTTCCTTTTATAATACCCAAGCCGACATTTTTCATTTCCTGGCAATTTTCTGCTGCAGCTCCTCTTTGAATTATTACTCTTTAAACGCGATTATCGAAGTGCATAGAATGAAGCAGAAGGACTGAAGTAAGTTCAAAGGTCTGAAGGACATATTTGGAATAGTGTAATTAAAGTTTTTGGATTTATACTTTGTAAATATGGGGCATGGAAGGTAAACCAGTTAAACGTGATTATACTTTTGGTACGCTATGACAATTTAATAAACGCTAATGGAGGATATGTATGTAAAACCTCAGTATGGCTGACGATAAACTTTAAATAGCATTTATGTTATTACTCCTGAGCACACAGCAGATACATCTCTGAACATATATCTGCCTATTCTACCAACCCAACTTCAACCTGCCTTATAGTTGGACACCTTTTCTAGAATGCTCAGAGAATCTTGTTATCGAAGGCAACAAAGGAGTTTTTCGTGTCTGTTACGAGGGACCCAAACATATTTTGTCACGGGTGATAAGTAGGAGATACTGGTATTTTCTTCTGTCCCTTCTCAGGGACATAATTGTCATGCAAGGGTTCTTACCCTGCAAGTTAACATTCTTTAGAGTGTTCTTCCCGATCTCTCTTTCTGTGCGGCGGAGCAGTGATCTTGCTAAGAGCTTAAACCGGTGGTATACTACTCCTATCTCGGGATTGGTGGAAGTTCTATAGCCTCCAGGGAGCTGCTTTGGTCCTTTGCAAAAGCCTAAGTTATTTTGGGTATGCTTCCAAGGTTGCAGCTTAGTAGGTGTTTATGCGCAACACATTTAGGACCTGTTGAAAGCTGATAGCTGTCACTATGAACGCACTGAAACAAGAAAAGTAGTAATTTAACTTAAATAATTTCTGGTAACTTTAAGTCACTTCTAGCAAAATTGATTTTAATGTTTAATATTAATTGAAGGGAAAGGACATGCTTAGTAATGATATTGCGATATATAAAGAGTAGTGATTAAGGTGAAGGAGAAATTACTTTTTGAATGACACGTCATCCTCTGAATCAGACATTGGACTGTGTGGTATGTCTCAGATCCATCTTATGCAGTCAATAACTTTAATACCCAATAACGTATGAAGACAAACTTCCAAGTGAGCCGCGGCTAGTTAGTAGATGACAGCCCTCCCTCGGGGAGATCTGTCAATCACAAAGTAATTTCTCCCCTTCCTTGTTTAGTAATGGTTAGAGGAAACTGTCAATACTGGAAGCCAGATTCCTCTAATTTCAATATGTGCTATTCTACTAGAGTGATCTGTTGTCCTTAATCCCAAAAATTATGTTTACGTTCCATTTTTTTATCACTGAGAGTTATTTGTGAATTTATAACTTATTGTTGCTATTATTTTCAGTTATCCCCCCCCATTTAGCTAAGACAAATGAAATTTATGGAATTATATTTCCTTAAGATTTGAAGCCACATTATATTCCACAACCAGGTAGTCCCAGTGTAAGCTACGTTGACTTTGAGACTGCCGTTTTTTGGCCTTCGGTAAAATCCCATATGGCCATCGAAGAGAAAAATAAGAAAAATTATGAAAGGAAAATTAAGAGGATGGCAGGAGACTAGATCTGTGGATCACTTTCTATAAGAAATTGCAGAAGAGCTTGGTATACAGGTTTGCAGCATAACTGTAATATGGTGTTGACGCTAGCAGGAAAGGGAACAGACTGTTGAAGTAGGCGGCGGAGGAAGGAAGAACGGTGCGCTCGGTAGCGAGATCAACTGAACAGGAGATTATTGAGGTCAGCGGTTTCGCCTGGGTCATCAGGACATACAGGGGAACCGATGAGACGTAGTCGGTGTAGATGCGCTGGATAACATCCATGTCCAAGTCGCATTTTAATGATGGAGGTGAGATGTCGACGTGCAATCCTGAAGCTGGAGAACCAAGGGGTAGTGGATAGATGCGTCTGAACCGCGGCGTGGTGTTTGCCTTTGATGGACTGAGAACGAATCCAGGCATCATTCCAGCGGCAATAGGCGTCACGCCGAAGGACCGGGAAGAAATCCGCGTAGGGCAGCTGGATACCTTGAAAGGTGCCTTGGGTGTGTCCCTCTTTTGCTAGGCGATCGGCGACTTCATTATATCGAATTCCGACATGCCCGCTGATCCAAAGGAAGTGAATTTTTTGTCCGGTTATGGTAGCGTTGTTCACCAACGTCAGGATCTAATAAAGATAACAGTGCATATCTCTCGTCCAGAGTGGATGAGAGTCTCTGCAGCACACTCTGCGCATCGGTTAAGATCAGCAGTTTGAGGAAGCGCCAAGAAATCCCATATTGCAAAGCGTCACCAATGGCCAGAACATCCGCAGTGTAGTTGGAGGCCTCCATAGGTAGGCGCTATCGAGTCAAGACATCAGTAGGAGGACAGAGGTATGCATAACGTACTCGATCAGCAGATTTAGAACCATCGGTGTAGATCGTAGTGAAATCTGGCCATGTGACCTGCAAGAAATTTGAAAGGGCGACTTTCACGTCAGGGCTCCGGATGATGTAATCAGGAATATAATGCGAGACTGCCTTTGGCGTAACTTCTTGATAAGACCGTTCTACCAAACCAGGGGTAGGCGCATGGGGCAGAGAAACCATTTGGAGTCGTCTGTACATGCATATATACTCGAGTGTACTACATGCCTGTTAATTCGTAGGTGGTTACTCCGAAACAAACAAAAGAAGAGAGAGAGAGAGAGAGAGAGAGAGAGAGAGAGAGAGAGAGAGAGAGAGAGAGAAAGAGAGAGCAGCTACATCAGAAAACATCGGAAACATTCGATGACGCTGGGTTCACAATATACCTACGCTTCATTACCACTCTGGCTTCATTTCAAAGCTATTCCATAGATAGGGAGATGCTTTGGGACTTGGCCGTATGCATGGTAGCCGAGCTGTAAATCGCAGGTATCTTATAAATAGACCAACGTAAGTTCGAATCCTTGATGTGTATTTATTATTATTATTATTATTATTATTATTATTATTATTATTATTATTATTATTATTATTATTATTATTATTATTATTATTATTATTATTATTATTATTATTATTATTATTATTATTATTATTATTATTATTATTATTATTATTATTATTATTATTATTATTATTATTATTATTATTATTATTATTATTATTATTATTATTATTATTATTATTATTATTATTATTATTATTATTATTATTATTATTATTATTATTATTATTATTATTATTATTATTATTATTATTATTATTATTATTATTATTATTATTATTATTATTATTATTATTATTATTATTATTATTATTATTATTATTATTATTATTATTATTATTATTATTATTATTATTATTATTATTATTATTATTATTATTATTATTATTATTATTATTATTATTATTATTATTATTATTATTATTATTATTATTATTATTATTATTATTATTATTATTATTATTATTATTATTATTATTATTATTATTATTATTATTATTATTATTATTATTATTATTATTATTATTATTATTATTATTATTATTATTATTATTATTATTATTATTATTATTATTATTATTATTATTATTATTATTATTATTATTATTATTATTATTATTATTATTATTATTATTATTATTATTATTATTATTAGTTTGGTAGCAAAGCCGTATGATTTTCTTGCAGCAGATAAATAATATTTTAAACACATTCATTTATAAAAACGCATATGACATATTCTTGCTGTTTTCAAAATAAATGCAATGTTCTTAGAAAATTCTTAAATATTGGTTGAGTCAACACTCTAACTCATTCATCTGTTATGAATGGTGCTGGCATATAATGCGAAGCATTCTCTCATGGAAATTTCACTAATATCTGTTTCATGTAACCTTGCCCTCCTGATAGGTATTACTCTGCGTGCAACTACCTTCCACTTCATCCTAATCGACTAATGCTAACGCGCTAAAGGCCATAGGCGGCGCCTTCCAGTCACATTCAAAACTTCAGTAAACGTCATAATAATTGCCAGGAAGATAGATAAAATCATACCAATAAGAATATGAAGGCATGCAAAAATACAAGTTTATAATGAAACTGAGCAAGTTGAAACTGATTAAATGAGCAATGAAACTGAAAAAAGTTTATAATGAAAGGCCTTTACCACTGGGATTTTTTAAACCAGCACACATACCTTGCAAAACTGCTTGGCTTTCAGTCTTAAAAGTCGTGTCACGCCATACCTGTCGTGTGCCCTTCATTCACCCAAGTCTCGTCGAGGTAGTATATTTTGCGACTTGAATCCCGGTAGAATCCGATTGTCCTTAAATAACGTCTTCGCCACACAGCAATATCGCCCCTGGAGTGGTAAGTTTTCCTGTTGTCTTAATTAGATGTCGCGATGTTTCTACGCATCTAACACACCTGTAAGCTCAGAGCACAGCCCTTCGACTTGTGTCACTGACAAAGACGGATTCTTCTCTGTGAGTGCATTAAACAAATGCAACACAATTCTATTTTGCCACTTTGTAAAGGTTTTCCCTTGAGATGCTTCAGCGAAAAACTGGCGGTAGACTCTGCCATTACACATATAATAAGTACACGCGCAATTAACGATCAATAAAATAATTTATCTCTCGCACTTGGCACAACACAACTTCGAGTGGCGATATATGAATAATCCAGTTCAAAACAAGGTGAGAGATAAACGTCATATAAACAAATATGTCATCTCTTACGCTAAATAGCGTGCTTTCTTGCCAAGTACTTCAGTGCAAAGGAACTTCCTCTTTACATCGTTTGAGAATTAACATGCATTTCAGATAAATCACCTCTGTTGCGTGATATATTTAATTAAAACAGTTACGAAAATATAAATTTAGCAATTCCTTTCCAAGATATAAAGATATATCTCCATGTTAAATAACGAATTAATGTTTACCGCACAACAGTCTATACTGCAATAGCAGCCAATGAGAGGTGATAAGGTTACGTGACCGTTAAGAGATACGGGGCAAGTTATGTGAAACAAGGTTTAGGTACTTGGTCTCATCCGTGCCCACAGAATAAGGGTGCCCGCCTCGGTAGCGTATATGGTAGCATGTCTGCCTTGCGTTGCAGAGGTCCCGAGTTCGAATCTCTGTCAGGACGAGTTACCTGGATAAGGTTTCTTCCGGAGTTTTCCGTTATCCTGAAATACGAATGTCCGGTAAATATAAGCTCCATGTACTCTGGGCTCATTTGAGCATAATTTCACCCATTTCATTCATCGTCCGTTATGACTTAACGTTGGAGGACGTAAATCTAAAATAATGAGGGCTGTAATAGAAGCACAGCCGATACTAAGTTAATTTCAATTTTTATTTTATTTTATATATAGTAATAAAATATTTATTTATTTCATTTTGTATAAAGAGAGAGTAGAGAGTTTCAGCTTTTATATGTGAGCGTAAATGCTATAAAATCAAATTAGAAGCAATTGGAAGTTCAGAATGTGCATGACACACAATTCGTATTTGTACAATGGAAATATCAAAATGATGTTCAGGATTAGAAGCTTTGTCTGACTCCTACATACCTGTCTACAGATGCTCGGTTATCAGTGCAAGTTTAATAACTGAGACTTAATTATGAGAGGATTCAGCAGAACGAAGCTGAAGAGACGCATTCCATGACACCATTGTAAACCGGCCGCGGAAACCATGTGTCCTTAGAGAAATATACGCTTTCAGAGACTGTTTTATTAAAGGGTGTACGTAAATAAGGAATGAGCCTTTCGACAGCTTAAGTAATAACGTGTCTATAATATTGTGCATGGCACGTTCCTGGCTGTTGTTAAGACACGAATGAAATAATGTAAAGGCTGCACATAATATGGTACTATATCGACCCTTTTCCTGTGTTCAGCTTCAACAATGAAATACAGCTAGTACTGTAAGTATGAAGGAGATATCTAAAATGCTGAAGTCAAATTGTACATTCAAATTGCAGTTACACAGTAACTGAATTCTTGTAGGTGTACAAACAACAAGTGAAACTGTAACACATAAACATTAGGTAATATAATTGCGAAGTCATAAGAATACTTACTACTTTAGCAGTTTTACGAGGCGTGTCCTTAAAATAAGGTCTCCAAGGCACTGGAGCCGTGACGAACGCTATTACGGAAGATCCGACAACATTGACGTGTAGCTTGGTTTCACCCCTTCAAATCCCCAGCACACCTAATCCTTTGCAACCATTAGTCTTGGCTGGGCAGCCGTTTGCGATGGAGCTTCCTAACAGTTTCGCCGCCAAGTGCATTGCGTTCAGTGATCCGCTTTTTGAGTGCCAAGGGCACTACCCTCACTTAAATTCATCCTCAGTTACGCGAAGTCTATGGACCACAGTGTATGGACATATAAAACGTGTGAAAGTGGGTCAGAGAGTTCAAAGACGGACGTAAAGTCGTCCATGACGAACAGCGTTCTGGCCGGCCTTGGGTTTCAGCCGAATCAATTGCAAAAGTGGAGCAAGAAATGCTTAAAGATTGGCGTGTGACAGTTCGCGAGCTGTGCGAACTTATCACAGAAGTCAGTAAGACTGCGATTGACAAGATTTTGACCGAACATTTGTATTATCGGAAGGTGTGTGCGAGGCGGGTTCCCAAAATGCTCACCGAATCCCAGTTCGGATAGGACATCCTCAACCATCCCCCCTAAATTCCAGACTTAGCATCTAGTGAGTATCATCTTTTTCCTGAGTTGAAGTCACACCTGGGAGCAACACGTTTCCAGACCGACGATGATTTGGAAAACGAGGTTGAGCGCTACCTGCGATATTTGCGGGAGAGCGCTATGACAAGGGTATACAAAAATTGCCACAGCACATGCAAAAGTGTATCGATCACAATGATGATTACGTTGAAAAATAGCTGTAAGCTCCGCTTTTCCATGAATGTAACATTAATTGACAATAAATATGTCTTCTAGATTAAATAAAATTGGACACCTTAGTTTACGGACTCGCCTCGTACTAGCATACAAGTCATTGAATGAGGTAACCTCGTGTTAATTAAGCTTGGTGTAAGTTCATATTACAATGAGTGTTGTAATTTTTTGATATTATGTTTTAGAAAATGGGTTTTAGTTATTTGAGATTAAACCTACAAATCTGCCCAACCTCCAGAAAGTTTTGATGCAGGTTATCTAGCAGCACTATGTGATTATCATTTCTAGAATTACCATCGACTTCAACAAATGCGCGGCAGTATAAACCAATTGTCAGCATTAGTGGTGTAGCTACAATAACAGAATCAGACCGCCGTGCAGTTTCGTAAAGACACAAGAGGTATAACATTTATCAATAAAGCTCCATGTCAACACACTACTGTCACTTTGTGGCTTGATACATCAGAATCTTTAAGTCTTCAGTACTACGTATACGTGTAAACATATCCGACTTCTGAACGTATGGAGTTCAAGGTAGCGGATTTGGTGTTATGTGAGTTTACGGAAATCAACGTATGACATTCCTTGCTAATTAGTTCGAAATTACAACTCGTGCTTCTTACGTAATGTCCTTATTTTAATATATATATAAGTTATTTGCTGCAAATATTTCTTTATTTATTATAAAATTATTAATATTAATATTTCCAATCAGTAACAAAATAGGCCTGGGGTTTGGGACAACAGGATATCTAAAAGCTACACTTGAAAAGTGGAAATCAAATTTTTTAGCGAAGAAATAATTGACAAAAGTGGTACCTACATTATGGAAACTCTTCAAAGAAGTGCATAAGAATTGTTGGGCAGCCGTAAGCGGCTGTTTCAGAAACCTATATTCATAAACATTAAACACTGAAACGCTACCGAGTAGGTATACCCTTATGCCGATAAATAGAAGTACATCAGTATGTTACTATGGCCTCTGTGTAAATAAGGTAGCAGTTTTAGAACACAAAACACATGATTGTGAATATGCCATAAGGCGACTGCTCTGTAGAGTGTACATATGTGATCTCATGTTCAAAGCCCTCTATCTTACATTAAGTGGAATAACGCTGGTCATTGAACAAACTACTTTTGTTTTAAACACAATGATAAACATAACAAAGACTTCGCTTCTGGTTGAGCATTGTCCACTTTCGATATGTTGAAGAGTTTAATTTTTATTTAGGTAAGTAGGCTCGGTAACAAAGGAGGTATACAGAAGCGACAGCCCCTTATAAGTATGTCTGTGTGAAACAAATAATTGGTTACGGTACCAAACTTGGTATTTTGAAAACTAATACAAATGGCTCTGAATCTTTACATGTACATATCATAATTTAAAAATAGACTTTGAAGTTACCTTCATTGTGAATAACTTTTGCAGAATTGATAATCGGTAAGTGTTACATAAAATGTACTGCACTAAAATATAGATGTCAAACGAAATCGGTTGTTAAGCTAACTGTTTCCGAATATTCATTATTATCCTTTTGAATTTTTCAGTGCGGCGCCGTGGCTGAGCGGTTAGACCGTTTGACTCTCACTATGGTGGCCCAAGTTCTAATCCAGGTGACCGCAAAATGACATTTATGTTGGACAACACGGCACTGGGTTTTTTTCTCCGGGTCATCCGGTTTCCCCCGCCATCTCGTTCCATCGATTGCTCCATTATCATCTTTCCTTTCATCCAGTTCGCACTCATTCCGTTCATCTACTTCCCTCACTCTTATTCCGGGAACCGGGCTGATCACCCACCCCTGGATTTCTCTCTCTAATCCCTCACCCGAAGCCTAAACTTGTATAATGACCACGGGATCATAAATGAACAGGCCTGTGTCCTATAACAAGAGAAGAAGCATTTTTCAATAGTTTTGTCATTGGTGAGTCGTCATGCTTTATGATAACTTTTATTTCTTACTATCCAAAGAGAACGGAATTCGAGCCAACGTAATCCATTTGGGTATCTTGTAAAGTGTATTGTATTTCAATATTATAAGTATATAATAAATTTGTCTCTTCAAACGATTATCTGGATGAATGTGGAGTTAAAAATTATAGCCTTTTGAGAATCGCTTTTTGAAAAATGGTTAGAGAAATTCTTGTGAATATAACAGGCTTTTTGCATTTACTACATTCAATATTTCGTGCATTCTAAACTTTCTGTCATCGTCAAAGTTATTAAGCTTCACTGCAGAAAGTGATTCTATGGTTTTCAGTTAAAAAAGTTGGCGAGTATCCCTAGGCTATGTTCGACTGGAGTAGAATATTTCATTAGTGACAGAGTTAAGTGTAGTTCATTAGTAAGCTTTGAGTTTAGGTTACGTAGCTAACGGAGGAACTGTGCATGGCTTTACTAACACATCACTGTGTAAGGATTTCAGCGAGCACAAAAGCAATTTACATCAAGAATGTTAGACGTTTGTTAAATAAAGGAAGTTGGGGAAAAACTTGGCAGAACGCACTTTGTCACTTTATTGAATTCTCTGGTTATTATCAAGACATAACTTGCGAAGCTAATCTCAAAGCATAGAGTGCAGAAGAACAAAGAAAGCGGAATAATGCGATAAAAGGAAAGAAATAAGCAACGGCAAAGAGCGAATCGATAAGATACCATTGTTTTCTATGTTGAGAGTGCACCGACAATGGCATTCTGGCAGGAAATCTCGCTAAGTGCTGTACACATTCACAAATGCTTAACCTTTACCTCATACCCTCTGTGGAAATGCATTACTATTACTTTCCTTGAGAGAAGTAGCTGTAGGGGAAAAAACTGTGACATTCACACACTTTCTCTACCGATTGTAATTTTCTACATTTCTCTACCACGTCCATAGGTAGAGAAGTTATTGTATTCCATCCAAAATGGCATTGGAAATACATCCCACGAATTAGCCCTACACTGCATGGTGTCGACGTTTGGCAACGTTGCAGGCTTCCAACTGGAGACATCATGCAATTACAGTCTGATGTTTAAAAGAAGATACGTGAAGGTCATCAAGCAAGGGACGTGAGGGGCAAGAAGGGAAGGTCGTTGCTATGGTATAAGTAAACAAAGGTTGCCAGATTGTTACACTGGTGAATCACATACTCCTCAGCTCAGTTATCGCTAGTTGTATGCGGGAAACAGTTTGCCTAGTTACGCTGCGTATTGTTAGCCTACTTTGTAAAAACAAAAATAAAACACGTTTTTATGGAAGCAATGCGTAGTGGCGGTAGGATTAGAGGTGGACCGAGGAATTTGCTTCTTATCAATGAACAGCTTGTTCCTTTTATCCAAAAGCTACAGCCCCATACTTGCAAGTAAAAGAATTCCTGTGGGGCAAAATTCCGGCATATCGGCGACGTTAATATGAACATGTCAATTAACAAAGTCGTTAACAATGGTATATTGCGATACTAACGTGGCAAACACTTAATACGGAACGAGAAAAGCTCTAAAAAGACGAGTTGCTTGGATCGAGTGTTTTCAATTCTCGAGATTCCATTATGTGATGCATAGCAACAATAACGGTAAGTATGCAATATTAGTTACATAGTCTAAAAATTATTTAAAAGAACTCACATTTGAAGACCCTACCACTCAGTGAAGGTGTGAACAACTTATTTCTGTTTTTAAAGTAGGCTAACACAGATTAACTGTGCATATTTTTGTTGAGGTGAGATAACTCGAACCCTTGTTTATGTTTCGAGTGTTGAGAGGATAAAGAAATGTGATATGCTGGGCAACATTGCAAGCATTCACTTGGAGAAACGGATGACTCTCACGTATCTTCTTTTAAAGATCAGGATGTAGCGTACAGCGAAGTGTGTTCCGAGTATGCAGCACGCAGTTCACTTGACAGATGGCGGTAGGAAGCACAGCGCAAGAGTGCATTATATATCGTCATATTGACAGCGGACACAACTGCTAACTCTTTACAAAAGTATTAGTGTGTTGTATAAGTAGAGTAATAAAATGCAGTGCCAAAACGAAGCTATTTTCTATACATAACTTCCTGTGTTTATAAAAGTATTTGTTGCCGTTTAACAACATCATGAGTTACCTGTATAGTCAGCTTTTCGCTCTAAATTCTTGAATTTTGAGCTCTTTCTGAAATTGTTAGCACCCAGAAATTTGATTTTATGGATGACGACAGCTGGCAGATATGGTTATCTATACCAGTTCCGAGTGACAGTAAAGATGTAAGTTGTGACGAAAATGCAATTCGTAATACTAGCAACAATTGAAAAACTCAGGCTGAAAACTTAAATATTATTTATTGTTTCTGAAATGAATGAAGTGATATCAAACGAAACTGATTCTCCTAGGGAATTGGTGAATGTAGACACTTCAGGAGTTGCTGCAGGAATAGGAAATGTACATTCTTGCGAGTGTTTCTCTGTGCAAGTTAAAGCAGTACACATAAAAGAATACAAGATATATTATGGAAGCAAGGAAAAGTGAAATATGTTAGAAAGGGTCCGTCTGATGAGCTATTAGGGAGGGAAACTTCATCTGGTAAACGGCATTAGCAAACTTGGGGATTGATTAGGGGAAGCCCAAGCAGACAAGTTCACAGCTTGCGAGTAGTAAAATCAGATATCATCTGTTCATTTAGATAAAAACAACGCAAAGGATATTCCATTACTAAATGTAAAAAGTGTAATCTGGAACTATGCTTTAACAAAAAGAATAAGTGTTTCATTTCATTTTAAAATGCACAATTTTAGTAAATTATTTATAAGTTTTCAAAACTTATCTGGTTTTTAAAGTCACTGCAAATAACTACTTATAACATTTTAAGTAAAAATATATATCCTAATAATCCTTAGTTCTATAAACAAGTTCGTCTTGGAAGTTTCTACTGTAAAAGTGCAGCGTATGAGGATTCAATTATCGCTGAACGCATGATGTGGCCGAAAGCAACAAGAAATAAATAATTAATAAAACAAGTTAAACAATAATATATTTTTTAAACATTTTCCCCAGTGTTTGACGACACACACACACAAAGTTAACATACAAATTCACGCAGTTTAGGGTTAAGAGCGGGTTGCGAAAATGCTATGAGGAAATTGATTTTCTATTATAAACAAATATTATACCAGAATGATTGTTTTAGTTACACTCATTGTCCGCCAGAGGTGAAACGTTGGTTCACAGAGTGCGCCTCGAGATGGCACTGCCTGCGTTATGGTTTGCAGTTAAGGGGTTTTTGTAATATTTAGAGAGTTTGGTAACATATTGTAGTTGTGATTTTCAGCAGCTCTTTATATTTACTGGATCTTAGCTATCTGAGAATAACGAGCTGTTCACGGTGAAAACTGAGGCAGTGGAGAAGGAGCAAACAAATATGTGTTAGAGAAGAAGTCTTCTACAGCAAATATATATTCTGAGACTTAGGAACGTGATTTGTGTTATATTTTGGAAGTTGCCTCTATTGCTCATATGGATACACTTGGTAATTGTTTTGTATACTCTCAAAAACTTTCAGCCACACTGCTTTCAGTGTCTATGTATAAATTGTTCGTGGTTATTTCTTGAAATCTGAAAGGTGACATGGCCTGTCCGTCACTCAGGAGAGTCTTTGTTCTCGAACGGGCTATCCAGCAGCCTAATGCCAAATTCTCGTTTAAGATGTAAGGGACACATAGAAAAATTCAATGCCATGGTCGGGATTTGAGCCACGAATCTGCCTGTCTCCATTCTATCTAAACCTCAGAATACACACACGGCTTAATAGCTACAAAATAAGACGGGACATTGCCTTAGCCAATAGTGTTCGCGCTCTCTTTGCTTTGACAGTTCTAAACAACTGAAGGATATGTCTGTCTTTGTCTCATTGTATCCGCATAGCAAGTGGTTTGAGATATGCATACGGATGCAGACAGCGAAGTACGGTCAGTATTTGAGCATGTGTGTGAAAACATATACAAGGATTATCGTGTGGTAGCATTAACTGAACCTTAAAACCTTGAACCAGGAAGCAGTTCGCTTATGCAGCTATCGTTCATATGAGTACAAAACAATATGACAGTAATCAACTACGTTCGACGAAAGAATGGTGATTCCTAATGTGAAACG
Organism: Mantis religiosa; assembly: GCA_030765055.1. NCBI lineage: Eukaryota > Metazoa > Arthropoda > Insecta > Mantodea > Mantidae > Mantis > Mantis religiosa. The sequence goes on along the minus strand of JAUKNK010000131.1, from coordinate 1,576,222 downwards.
AAATAGTGACATTTCAACGACTTGTAAATGCACATTTCTCTGTATTTAAGGAACGCGCAAATGGGTTTTTAGGAGTTTTAGAGAATATAAAACTTGTTGCTTATGACCAATTTCTTTAAACGACGTTTCCTTGATAGTGAACTCTCTAACTGTGACATTACAAATAAGTGAAAGAGCTTATTGAAGAGCATATACTAGAATCTTTGCCTGATTCTTTCAATTCTGTAACCCATTTTTGGGCATAAAGGGAATGCAAAGCTACACGTTTAACGAACGTAAGTCTTAAAATATTAAAACACTTTTATTTTTATCAGTTGTAACCAGTGGCCTTTATTTACATTCCATGGGAATGTGGCGGCCACCACAAAAAGTCTGTGGGCATTGTAAGTGCTCGAAACGTCCTTCTGAGTTGGAAACTGTAATCTGTACATACCAGGAGGTTTTTCGCTTCGTGCGTTAAAGCAGTTGCAGAAGGCTATGGGGAAATTCCAGTTAAACGCACGGCAGTGGTGTGAGCAGACTACACAGGTTATTTCAATCTTGGGAACTGACACTTTTCATTCGGAGAAGAATCACGTCCGCTTATGCCACTGCTGTGCGTTTAATTGGAACTGCCATGTTTCGTTCTGAAACTATTTTAAGGCATGACGGGATATTTGCTTACGTGAAAGACGGGGTAGTTGGGCCAGCTGGTATATCATGCTATCGAATATTTTAACATACCTTTAAATTATGCAAGGTGATGTATTTTTTCATAAATCTGTTTATTTCAAGAGCTAAAGAATAATCTAATTGATGAGAGCAATAAAGAAAATATTCAGTTCCAAATATTATGCACGTATAGGTATTATGGGAAGTTTTATTCTGAGCAGTAGGTTTCAATAGTTCGGAGTGAAAGGAGAAGTTAGCTACTATTGTTTTGCGGCATGTCCTACGTAAAACGTCATAAAATAAACTGTTTTAACTGACAAGATGTAAACCAAAGTAATTAGTGAGGAACGATGGAATATCCAAGATTCAATGGGACTAGCACAAGCAGTCAGTGCTGTTGATGCTAAAATATTGTATGGCGATAATTGTTGTATTGTCGTAACTGTATTGAATTAGATGTATTAGATTGAAGTTAATTTTTTTTTAATTTACGTCCTCCAACGTAAAGTCATATCGGACGATGAATGGAATGGGTGAAATAATGCTCAAATGAGCCCGGGGTTCATAGAGCTTAGAGTTACCCGACATTCGTCTTTCAGGATAAGGGAAAACCCCGAAAAAACCTTATCCAGGTAACTCACCCTGACCGAGATTCGAACTCGGGACCTCTTGGACGTGAGGCGGACATGCTACCACCACGCTACCGAGGCGGGCCAGATTGAAGTTAAGGTGGTAATACTGTTCTTCAATATGGTAACATAAAGTATTACTTGGAGAAATATTTATTGCACCAATCTTGCAGCTGAGAGTAAGGTCTTCAAACGAGGGAAATGAACAATGGAACCCTATCGCTGCTTCACTTGTGTCAACCACAAGGTCATAGCTAAACTTCTGAGTCCTATACAGTATTCGCCTACACTTTAAACACTACCACTCAAATCTAGAGAATACATCTTCTTCTGTAAAAGCTGAATTAGTTGAAGTTTGGAACGGAAACAAAATAAACCTTTGTATTCAAAATGTTCTCAAAAACATTTCGGAAATTCGGTCATGGGTTACTTACATATAAAAAAAGAAAGATGCAACATTTGTTTTAATTTGGCCCTGTAAAAACAATATTATTTATTTGGTATTATGTATTTGATTTAATTATTTGGGTAATATATTTATTTGTCTACATACGGTAATGAGAAGCGGGTCTCGAAAGATCACATGAACCAATGAGAAACTATTGAATAGCCAGAACAACACCAAATTCCATAATTTCAGATTAGCCAGAGTTAGCGTCATTCTGTGTATGGACGTCGTCGAGTTAAAAACTCCAGTTTAAGTTAATATTGTGAAGAAAACCGACATATATTAAGTTGTTCCATCAACTATGCTACAACGTGTTTTGTTCATTTTCAACCTGATCTAAAAATCAGTACGCTTAATGAGGAATTAAATAGTTTATTTCCTTATGATAAAACATTTCCGAAGGATATCCGTCCGATACCAAGGCATCAGATATATCATCTTCGTGAGTCGGCTGTTGTAGCAAAGAGTAGCAGAATAAGAAATATTTCGAAAATTGGCTGAAAAACAGGAGCCATAATTGCATCATCCAATCTAAAATTTGGATCCAAATAGCTTCCCTACTTGCGGCTTCGAGATAATGCATGCGAATGTGACCTCATCTCATCAATCTATTCGAAATCCTCTTCCAAAGGTCATAGAAACATGTCTTTCAAAATTCATTTTCCTGAATATTAATAACTGTTAACGTTAAATATCCTTCCAGGTTCATTCTAACAACTCCATGTGAGAACTCCCTCACTAAGAACAGTGCTGGAATACCACCGTGCACAAACCACCTCTTTTCTGTTACTTACAGGAGCTCATGTTCAGGTAGCAAATGTGGAAGAGTGAGTTGGATAAATTCCCTTTAGAGATCACCAGCCGGATTCACGTACATTTACAGCCCAGATATTTAATCCAAAACTGTTGGTGACGTACAGCCTGAATTACACTATGAGAATTAAAAGCTGCCCTCATTTTGCGTCATGGAAAATTTTAATAAACATATTACAAACATAGTCTCCACTGAAATCTAAACTGAGGAGAAAAATTTGGACAGGGAGAGTAAAAAGCGTCTGTTGTGAGCTATATATGTTGACGGGTTATGAAATTGAGCCTTCACTAATACTAAGAAGTCAAAAATAAGGGATATATATTTCCATGTAAGGGAATAGTAAGGGAATTGTAAACATATGCTTGAATAATACTATATCATAAAAGAAATAACGCTCAGCTGAAAGGTTTAGTGGTGAATATCTGTGCCAGACATGTGGCGCGGGTACTTGCTCCAAGAATTTCGCCAGACGCCCTCCTCGTGGGACAGTTCCGGTAGTGCGAAATTTATTGAAACAGAAGTTCTTCGGGAATATCGCTCCATATTGTGTCTGTTTTTCGTTTATTTTATTACTTCCTCCAAAATACTTAAGAACTCGTAAAACAAATCCAAAGACACTTATTAAACTCGTATGCCTGCAACAAATTAATGAGAGAGGAAGAGAATTTGCAAACGTGATGATATAGCAAAACAGTCAAGCACATCAACTCGTCGCTCTACCACAAAATATTTGTTGGCTTGATATTGCAGCTGCTGTTTATCTTCAACTGAAATGAGTCAACATCTGTACAACATAAGTAGAGTTGGTCATATAAATCTATAAATAAAAACAAAACATCTTAGCAATTTCACCGCAATGAAATTCCACAGGCAACAGGGATTGTTTCTTTTAATAAGATTCCCCCTCCCTTGGAGGACAATTTTATTGGCATTTGTATCCATTATAATGTTTAGAAACTCCCTTTGCTTTGTTTCATATGCCATACGATTTCAAAAACATGGCTTTGCATTTGCGTGAGGCGTTTTTGAAACACGTAATGTTTGCGGAAAGAACCCTTCAGAAAACTATTTACTGTTGTATTTTGAGTTTTAATTCGCACTCAAACTTCACTGCCCACCAATAGTGTGATTTTTCTTTTTCTTATCTCAATGCCAGCTACGTATTCTGCTGTATACAACGAATTGTGTACTCAAACGTTTACTTTAAACTTGGAGCAGATCGAAGGATAAGAATTTCTTTAGGTAAATATCTTAGAAACGTTTTCTTGTTTATTCCTTCTAAATTTGCTTAAAAATTTTGATTAATTGCATTATTTTGAATATAGTTTCACGTCAAATCAAACATATATTTTGAATTTACTGGTAATAATCTTTGAAGTTCTCTTCTTTCATAATAACTTATAAACTGTCAAAATTTTACCACAGAGAAGTAGATATCTTAAAATACACAATTTATGTTTAATATATTTTTACGAAGTTAATCATTTTCGAGATATTCCTTGTTGTTTTAAGGACACTCTTTAAGTGCTATAGTTGTGAGCATCATGTTCTATATTACGCATGTAATACCACATAATTTTGCTCACAGGCCTCTTTATAGGGCTTCAGGTTTTCTATCTGCCAGTAAATCTACGACATCGGACTACCGGCTTTACGCACCTTTCAAAAGGAAGCCGTACTAAAAAGCCATTGCCTTCCGCCGAGTTTGAACCTGCGACCTCGTGAACCAAAGGCTAGGATGTTACCCCTAGACCACGGATGAGGACTTAGTTGTTACGATTGCAATTTCATAAGAGTTAGAATTTTACTGAAGTAGGATGAATTTAATCGCTTCCTTTTCTTTTCCTGGTTAAACAAATGTAATAGAATTTCAAAGCTATCACATACTAATCAGCTCTTAAAGCGTTTAACTGCACTCTCTTTCATATTGCAGCTATAAGGAAATAGCTAATAAAGCTATTTCTAGAAATAATTATCTCAGCATAAAATAGAAATAAAACTGGAGAGAGAGAGAGAGAGAGAGAGAGAGAGAGAGAGAGAGAGAGAGAGAGAGAGAGAGAGAGAGAGAGAGAGAGAGAGAGAGAGAGAGAGAGAGAGAGAGAGAGAGAGAGAGAGAGAGAGAGAGAGAGAGAGAGAGAGAGAGAGAGAGAGAGAGAGAGAGAGAGAGAGAGTTACGCGAATGCTCTAAAATGTTCTTTGTTTTTCAATGCTGAAATGAGAAGCAGCCATTTTGAATTACTACGTAGGTCTCAGTTTAACTCCTGTTTCTTGGATTTGAGCTAAGTTGTGATAAAGTCACCGATAACTTCCCTTTCAAGGGTAAAGTTGAAGTGTTTGTTGTCCGTCCGACCTGATTTATCACGTCTCAAGAGCACTTTAAACAGTTGTCTTACAAAGTTCGTAAGAGTGGGATAGGAGGTCGATACCCGCCATTAGTTAATTTGCTATTGGGCTTGACGTAGTAGGTCACAAGCTCCATGGAAACGCATAATGAAATCAAAGCCAGACAATTGGACTATGTCCAAATGGCGTAACCATGGAAACAAGAGATGGAAATGTGCTACCTCATTATATTGTTCACGAGATTGAATGTCGACCGCGTCCCTCTACAATGTAGCATTCCAAAAACTCAACTCATATATTATATTCACATCATTTCTCTCGACAATGTCCGTACATTGCAAATGATCTAAAGAACCATTTGTAGAAATTAGGAAAGAAATTTGATGTAGTTTATCCAGGTCACCTTCTCCACCAATTTATCAAAAAATATTCTTAAAAAAAAGCGTATGGTTGTTACTGTCTTCCCTCTCTTCCTCACTCTCTCTCTCTCTCTCTCTCTCTCTCTCTCTCTCTCTCTCTCTCTCTCTCTCTCTCTCTCTCTCTCTCTCTCTCTCTCTCTCTCTCTCTCTCTCTCTCTCTCTCTCTCTCTCTCTCTCACTCTGTAACTCTGCTTTAAGCTATCCGAGATAAAGATAAAATGGGTTTTCTGACATACTTCCTTGTAGGTACAATGGGAATTTGGAAATACTATATCTTTAAGCAATAGTCAAATCTTTTAATAGCTCGTTGCTATCATCCAATTTGGATGATAACGAAAAAAGAACCGAAACAAGAGAAAGAAATAAACATAGAAAGAAGTGTATAAAATAAAGACAGAAAGAAAGGAACGAAGAAATACACAAGGAAATACACAAAGCAAGAGAGAAAGAAGGAAAGAAAGAAAGAAAGAAAGAAAGAAAGAAAGAAAGAAAGAAAGAAAGAAAGAAAGAAAGAAAGAGAGAGAGAGAGAAAGAGAGAAAGAGAGAGATGGAGAGAAAGAAAGAGAAGCAGAGAAGGAGAGAGAAAGAGAGAAAGAGAGAGAGAGAAAGAGAGAGAAAGAGAGATAAAAAAGACAGAGAGAAAGAAAGAGAGAGAAAGTCAGAGAGAGAAAGACAGAGAGAAAAAGAGAGAAAGAAAGAAAGAAAGAGAGAAAGAAATAAAGAGAGAAAGAAAGAAAGAGAGAAAGAAAGAAAGAAATAAAGAGAGAAAGAAAGAAAGAGGGAAAGAAAGAAAGAGGGAAAGAAAGAAAGAGTGAAAGAGAGAAACAGAGAAAGAGAGAAGGAAGGAAAGAGAGAAGGAAGGAAAGAGAGCAGGAAGGAAAGAGAGCAGGAAGGAAAGAGAGAAGGAAAGAGAGAGAGAAAGAAAGAGAGAGAGAAAGAAAGAAAGAAAGAAAGAAGGAAAGAAAGAAAGAAGGAAAGAAAGAAGGAAGGAAGGAAAGAAGGAAGGAACGAAGGAAAGAAGGAGAGAAAGAAAGAAAGAAAGAAGGAGAGAAAGGAAGAAGGAGAGAAAGGAAGAAGGAGAGAAAGGAAGAAGGAGAGAAAGGAAGGAAGGAAGGAAGGCAGGAAGGCAGGAAGGCAGGAAGGCAGGAAGGCAGGAAGGCAGGAAGGCAGGAAGGCAGGAAGGCAGGAAGGAAGGAAGGAAGGAAGGAAGGAAGGGAGGGAGGGAGGGAGGGAGGGAGGGAGGGAGGGAGGAAGGAAGGGAGGAAGGGAGGAAGGGAGGAAGGAAGGAAGGAAGGAAGGAAGGAAGGAAGGAAGGAAGGAAGGAAGGAAGGATGCTGCGTCAAACGAAGAACAAGGTATATCTCAGAAATGGTTAGTGACAAAAATGATTTTTTTTAAAGATACCTAACTATTTAGTGTAGTAAGGTTTAGTCACATCTCTTATTGTTGCAAAAATCGCTCAGAGCTATAAAAGGACTTCAAATGTCATTCCCAGAAACCTCAACATGTACGATATCTACATTTCCATTGTCATTAAAATATCTTAAGACGGATGGTAGTGTGAGAACCCCATTTTGAGAAAATAAACATTTTTGACCGGTGCACTTGGCTTTGGTCTTCATGGTACTTATTTTTAGTTTTTTTAGCCATGCGAAATATAGACCTTTTCCCCAAAATTTATTTCTTATTCTTGTAAGCTAAGAAGGTGTGTTTCAGTGAAATCTGGTAATTGTTTTTATGGTATCCGCTGTACTTTCTGAAAAGTACGATGTGTTAGGAAATGTAACAAGAAGCGGTTCAAACGTCCTTCATTTGTCTACACTGCGCGTAATAAACGTCACAAACTTTGAGCTATGGAAGATGGTCAGACGTCGAACCACGACCACCTACAAGTTTCCTTTTCCGCAGACTGCACTCCATGTAACTTTTGGGCAATATGCCTACTGTTTTTTATTTCGTATCCACAGTCAAAAATATTTCTCAATTCATATATTACACGTTTTATACTGTTTAAGATCAATTTTTTAAGTTATCCTAATGTAATTAAATGTCAGGTCAAATTAATATGCTCCTAAAAAGTTCTTAAGATTGTATATCATTGGTAAGATTGCAAATTCATAATTTGTGATTGTAAAATGGACATTAAATTAAACAAAGTGTATCCTTTAGTTCCAGCACTAAATTGTAAAGCCAGATGTAAGGTGTATCGGATCAATATTTGAAATATCTTTCACAAAAGCTCTATGTATTACGTAAATATGAAAGCTTTCACCTTATATTGAAGCCTGGACTTTCTAGATTATGTTAAATGCTAAGTGTTTCGATGAAGAATTTTCCGTTTACTTCCGTTTTGACCTTTATTCCGAGCGGAAACTAATTCTAATCGCCGCAATAGGATTGACATAGCGGACGAATAGGAATTGAACATTCAATTTGAGTACATGATGTAATAATGAGAACATTTCTACTCTTTTTGCATCTCACACACATTTTCCACGTCTGAATTGCTTCTTTTCCTCAGCGCCAGCCCACACAGATTTCGTGCTGACATTCTCCATTTTTCTGCGCTCATTTGAACATCATGTCGTTCATCGCCCGATATTACTGAACGGTGGAGGACGTAAATAAAAAATAAATTTTGAATTACCTTAATCCGCTTTGCCCGCTGTTGTAGCGGCATTGATTTTTGCCATTGGCAGCACTGATTAAGCAACAATCATAACAACAACGAGGATTATAGATGTAAGAAAGTGTATTTTCTTACTGTACAAGTTTCTGGAGCAATTTCTATGCACATTTGTTATAAATTTATCTTAAACGATCTTAGAAAAGAGCAAATGCTATAAATGAAGCAATGACATACCTCGTTTCCGTAAAATAAACTAGATTTCTCACTTAGACTGACAAAACACAATCGTATTAAACAGTCAACTGTTTCAGCTAGTTAACACAACAATACACTATCGTCATCTAGGGAGCAGATTTTGAACAACTAATCCGAGTCACCCGAGCTTACCTTATTGCTGATAACTTATGCAACTTATGTTTATGTGTTTAATAATTACCAAAATTACCACATAAAATCACTTGTTTTCTCAAGCCTCTGATATTCCCAACCTTTTCTTTTGCAGATGCCTATGTAGAAGACTGAGACACAACATTAGGCAACGTACAGTGCTGCCAAGTGTTTATTAAATCCCCTGATTGTCCAGCCACGAAGTATACTAAACCATTATGAAGGTGAAAGGGTAGAGCCAGACTGAAAAATTCAATGCCATAGCCGGGATTTGAACCACGGATCTTCTGGTTTCCGTCCAGCCGCTCTAACCATTTGAGCTACTATGGCCAACGTGCCAACATGACATTAAATTCTCCAACTGACTCTTTCTTGTCAGTTGGAGAATTTAATGTCATGTTGGCACGTTGGCCATATTAGCTCAAATGGTTAGAGCGGCTGGACGGAAACCAGAAGATCCGTGGTTCAAATCCCGGCTATGGCATTGAATTTTTCAGTCTGGCTCTACCCTTTCACAGTGCGTCCTACACACGGCTAGTGTGAAATAACAATTAATTTCTATTATGAAGGTGTTTGGCTATGTGGGGTAGGTAATATCAAAACTTATAGAATGCAATCAAACCTGCTATAATATTTACCTGTAGGTTTCATTTGGTAGTGGAAGAATCATTGATTCAAATGACTTTAGATCTAGCTTTTGGTTCCATAGTCACTTAATAATGTCGCGAACCCATTTTTGCGACTGGCGGCCGGCACACACAAAGGGACAGATAATGCAACGCGGAGATAAAGGCTGCCGAAACAGATAAAGTTAGATGACTGGAAAGTTCGTGTTTCGTGTTACAGAACATTCCAGAAATGTCTAGAGATATGCGTAGAGGTAAATAAGGAAGAGGGGCTCGCCAGAGGGTCAGTGGTAATCGGAACTGCGTGTACGTACAGCTGTATTTTGAAAGTGAACTCTTTGATTGTGGACGACGAATTTGAAAATTGTATTTGTGTATGTTACGTAATTCTGCTACTGTAACGGTTGACCAAAGGTGATTCTATGGAAATAAAGAACATTTTAATTTCTGCAAATTGGACTTTTTAATTGTACGAACCCACAAAGTCACTATAATATAAAATTTATGTAGTATATAAAGCCTGAAAGTTTACAACGAAATGATATTCCGCACACCCAAATCATCAAATTAACTTCTATAAAAGGCTTATGTGGTGCGAGCACTGAGAAAGCTTATCTCAGCCAATAAAAGATATCGCTTCACTGAGCTTTAGTGTTAGAAGTTTTCTCTCTTTATGAAATTATTTAGCATTTTCTGTCAACAAACTTCATGGCAATATAGATACGAGGGAAACTTACTTACATGACACACTTTCACATCCATAAACTTCAGTACACATATCAGCTATAGAATTGGAATAAAAGCTACTCACAAGTTTTGTTATGCTTCTACAGTGTTTGATAAAGGCAAGTAAAGGAATCAATGTAATGTCGCCCTTTCAACTCTGTCTGTTGAAGTGCTTGTGAAATGAAACAGGCTATCAGCACTAACTACTACTCCATGACATTTTGAACTAAAAGTCAAGCCTTCTTAGTAAGCATGTCCTTTTAAAACATCAGTGTGTTCGTATTTAAGTACAAGAGTTTCGTTAATGTTTTAGTGATTTAAAAAAAGATTTATAGCTCCATGTCCGTCAGAAAAAAAAAAAATTGTGTTTTAATACCGAAAGAATTTTGCAAATCGTTTGAGAAAATCTTTAAACGTTCTCTCTTTATAAAGTTAGTACAGGTTTGAAGGTTTTTCCTATATCATAGGAACCGAAAGTATTGATGTGGTGTAAGTATTTCTCAGGTCTTCATTTAACAACATCTACACTTTGATGTACGTAACCCCGTTATCCACATGTTGATTCTGGTACACCCAACTCAGCAGCACGCGTCTTCTTTGTTGACTTTATCACAGATTGTTCCACGTTTGCACAAATTTCATGTCTTGCATTTCTCGGCGCATCGCAAACACGTAAAGTTGACGTCGTTTTTGCTGCTTCTCAAACCGCACAACTACAAGATTTGTCATTACATTGAAGCTCACGTACTCACCATACGTAATTTCAGCCGTTCTTTGCCTTCCAAACAGTCACACTATTATTAGCGCCATAAATGTAAAACGAAAACAATGTCGTTAGGAGAATGTTGTCAGCAGCAGTTCTGATAGGTGAAAAACAGGCACTCAGGCTACGCCTACGTCCAAAGTAACGCTATCGCCTATGTCTGAAAATTTCTCCTTCTTGAACTTCCTGGAACTGTGCGCAAATTTCCTAATAAGCCAAGCTGAAGGCAGACAAAACTGAAATAACAGCTACCCGAAAATACACTAATTTCTACCTTGCAGCATAAATGATGGTAATAGTGATATTGTAATGCAAAGTGTTAATTGAACAAAAAAAAAAAAAAAAAAAAAGCATTCTAAAGTAAGAAAAAACTTATGGCGACGGATCGCAAAATCTTTAGCACTTCTGTTTTGGAAATTTCACAAAACCATCTTCCTAGAATGAAGATATAAGATATAGCTTGATCTAGGGTTTAAGAACTGTGTTAGGGTATAAAAGAAACATGGCTTTCTCTACTCGCATACCAACATTTACTCCTCTATGTACTTCATGTTAATCAAAATAAACTTTACTTTATTGTAGGTACAAGGGAACTTGGAAAAACAGTAGACTTTAAGATAGAACTTTTAAGACCTGTTTGCTATGTGCTTACTTTCACACTTAGCTCTGTATAACCAAGTCATAACGAATAACGTATTACTGTTCCAAAGAAGTGTATGCTTTGGAAAACTTAAATAACAAGAAATATATCGCAAATGGTTCATATAAGCCTAATTTGAGATAAGTTGTGTGTTCGAACAATATCTATAATTCTGTCTATTTCTTATGGTATGCTAGAACACTTGTTAGAAACCCCCCCCCCAACATGAACATATACACTTAATTTGGTATGAAAACACCTTTATGTGTGGTTTATTAATGAAAACAGTTAGAGCTTTTTTTACAGAAAAGTGTTGTATGTAAAGGGTATTCTGGGCTAAGGGATTTTCTTGAAGGTCTACTTGTCGTATCCTAGGAGGAGACCACGTTTGGTCTTCACACACCCATGGACACACACATAACTACAGTTTTTGGAAAGAACATATTTTGGGGATCCAGGGGCTGTCAAAATGCACATTTTCAGTAAAACCTCGATATTGACTTTGTGGGTGGAATGCAATACTTTTTCTACCTTTTGTGCACGTGGTAGAGAAAGTAAAAAGACAAGATACTGCTAACCAAATGAGCTCCTTCTGCACCAAAAGGTTACCCTTAAGGAATATATTGGTACAAGCAACCACCGGAAGCAGTGCTACATAAAGCGAGTTCGTGATGATTGAGCGGTGAACTGTCCGGAAAAAGAGGCACCGTCGTACCTATCTGATTATGGAGCGAACAAAGTGAAGTGATTGTGTCAATTGGAACTAGTTCATCTTCCGGAAGTGACAGTGTGACTAATTGAAGTGTCCGCTCAAGAGAACTAATTTACTAAGTGACAGTGAAAATGACTGAAAGCGACCGTTTAACCACTAGATCACGTTACAGTATGCACCAACTTTAGCAATAAAAACAACTGTACCTACGTACTAACGAGTACATTTTCATAAATGTAATGTAAATATCGTACATCTAAAGTTTTATGTAGTGGCAGGAGGTTCACAGTGTGTAACTATCACTATGAGCTCATCTTTTTGTGTTGTGTTGTGGTTCTGTATCAATTTAAATCTTAAAGGTTTCTCTTTTTCGCATAAATGGCTTGCTCAAATGTACTGGCGTGCTTTTCTGCAAGATATTTATATATGTGATTTTGCAAATGGCGGGACTGTTGTGCATTTCTAGAGCGACTTAAGTTGTGAAAATGTTTAATTACTGCCGATCCGTCTCCTTTGGAATAATTACATCCATCTCTTCTGTGGTTTCCATGAAGTTTGTTTATTACCAGCTTTATATTCTTATTTTTGCGTTGTTACATCAATGATGTGAGATTATGTCATGTGTTGAACTTTGTTTAAATTCTTCATTGTTTCTGATTCCCTGTTATATTCATGTTGGTATATTCTCCACAACACATCCTCTTTCGGAGATAGGTGAAGTAGTGCAATAGTAACACTTATAGGTATACTGTCTCAGTTTATGTGGTCAAAACAAATTTCGAATTCTATGATGCAGACACTAAAGTCTACTTTTGATAGTAATCTTGAGCCAGTATTTATTACACATTTCTTATTTTTATTTCCTTCTCCGTGTGCCCTTGTATATGCATAAAAATACATTGACTTGTTCGTTGTAACAACATGCTTCTTTTGGAATGCAATTTTGAGGCTTTCAAAAGTCTGATAGTGCCCATTTGGACTTTGATTTATAAAACAACTTCCTAAGTGGAACAGTTTTGTCAATATATTTTACGACAAACTTCCTTGATACTGCAGATTTCCTCCAATTGAGTTTCTTTTCCTTCTTGGGAGAAGTTATCCTTTAAATTACTTTTACACTGGTACGTCCAGGATTACCTTCTAGCCCTTCTTGCGAAATTATGTATATCCCAATAATTTACTGTCTCTGATTGCAAATTAGCATTTTTAAACTCACTGCCATATTACTTTGATGTAACACCTTAGGACATACCTTATGTTACCAAAACCTTGTAATAGTTCGTAGTACGGCCGCCAGTTGTCTAAGGCTCTTGCATGTCGTATCGTGTCAGTTTTATTCAAGACACTTCTCGGTCTCTCTAAGAAATGGCTTCACAAAGTCACAGTGTTCATCATCAATGTCCAACTGGTCACTAGATGAAAATTGTGTCTGTTTTGAGGGTACCTTTCATAAGTCCCATTATTGTCAATAGTTCACATGATATGTACAATTGTGGGTACAGACCAACATGAAGTGTGTACACAACCTCTGGTAATTTGTTTGACTTTTCATTAGATTGATTTACTTATTCTGTCATTTGTTTCAACTCTCTACTAATTTTGTCCTCAATTTTACTTTGGTTACCTGCTACTTTAGTAATCAAGTTTTGTCGCGCACACATTTCAGTTCTGTAGTATCTAATATTTAGTTACTATTGCCATTTCTCTAACTAACCTATCAATATAACCTCACAATTGGATTTTAAATTTTCAGTTTCGTTCTTTACAGTTGTGTGTAATTTTTATCTAGCTTCATAAATTTAATTCCCAAACATTAACGATAAATTTAATTTACTCCGAACTGATTTCTACTATTTTGACTGTTTATCAGCTGCTAACTGGCTATGTGTCTTATTGATATCAGTAGCAAGCTGATCCAGCTTTATTGGAACTTCTGTTTTTCAGATCACTGGCCAATCTGTTTTGCTCTTCAGTGATATTCCTTGCTAAGTTTTACTTTTTCTATCATCTACATAGTAGGTAGAGAAGGTAAGGCATTCCACCCAAAAAATCGATATGGAGATTTGACTACAAATGCAAATGTTAAAGACCCCAAGTGGAATAGCAAGCGTGTTTGTTTGTGTTATGCGGTTCTCAGGCAATTACGTATCTGTAGTTTTTACAAATTCATGTTTTATATTTTTATATTACAATTAAAATTTAAAACCTTTAGGGCCATTGAGGACAGTTTTATATAATCTGATATTTCTTTAATATAGGGAGCTGGCTATGATCATGCTTTAAATAAACATTTATTACTACGTCTTTCTGTTTATTTGTTTTACATAAATGTATACAATTTATGCAGTTACCCTTTGTCAAATTAAATATTGTTCCAATACTAAACCTCCTATTTATATTCAGTGTCTTCCAAAGTTGCAACACAGAGAACTTCAAGAAGTTCCCCCAAGCAAAACAACCATTTATGTGCAAATTTTAGGCCTTTCTCAACAAATTCCTAAAGTATTTTAATTAAAAAATTTATTTAAGATATTTTCATGACAAATTAAATGTATATTATGTTAAAGTTTCTGGAAATATCCTCCAAAATGTTTTCTTTCTGAATGGTTTATCCATAGACAGTTAGAGTTTTTTGAAGTACACAGTTTATGTCATTATTTCAATTTTGAAATATTTATCGTTTTCTCAAATAATTATATAACTTTTTCTCTTTCTTTCTGGTTATATAAACAGCGAAATGTCAAAACCATTACATAACGACCAGCTCTTGGCATATAGTATGGTATTATTGTTATAAAGACAGAAAATTGGTGTAATTCTCAAAACGCACTCAAGCGTTTTCATAATTCTTTCACTGCTGATAAGCTCGTAGCGTGTTGACGGACATAACAATACAAACTCACTTATAATTTATGTTATTGATTACTAAAAGGCTACAAAGCTTTCTAAAGTCCCTTATGTCACGACACCATTTCTGTAAATGTTTATCTCGTTTAACATGAAGTTGATATGAGAATAGTTTGTACACGAGTGAGTAGAGAGTGCAATGTAAATGTAACTCGCACCAGTTCCATGTGCTGGGACGAACCTATAACACACATTTGAAAGGGATGTATTCTGGGATCGATTCCCACTCAGCTAGAGGTCACAATGACCTAAAATAGACGAAAAGAGTTTTCTTTCAAAGGTACTCATGCTACTGAAATGTGACGTCATAATCCTGTCGGTTTAATCCCTATACCAAACGGGGATTCTGCCGCTCGGATACCTCACGAGTGACGTCACAGACGGACGGTCAAAAGGGATACATTTGTTGGAAATTAAAAGCTGATGAATAGAACCCACATTATCTACCTTCTTCATGTGAACGCTGTTCTACATTTGGGATAGGTTCAAGGAACAGCTCCAAATTATATAATTATAAGATCTTTAGTTGCTCTATCGTTGGATTATCTGGTGACGTCACTCTTATCTGTTGCGTGCATTGCACTGAAACAACGCTGACTAAATGTCTATAAAATTTCGATATGTTACATTCACATGAATTTTTCGACAAAAAACTTATTTTTTGTATTTACCTCGTATTATGCGAGATAATGTTTTGCAAAAAGGATTTTATTACATATCTTCTTTTAGGTACAAGAAATGGAAAAATACTGTAATCCTAATTGATAATCAAGTGTTCTAAAAGCTAGTTGTTATGTGATGATTACGAAATTATTAGTGTAGTATTTTACAGACTCTTTGTTTTTGAGTTATTATGTTCAGACACACACACACACACACACACACACACACACACACACACACACACACACACACACACACACACACACTCTCTCTCTCTCTCTCTCTCTCTCTCTCTCTCTCTCTCTCTCACACGCTCACATCATATTTCTAAAGTGTAACTTTTATACAGGTGGTCCCAAAACATGCATTTCTGTGAAATCTCGGTATCGAATTTTTGTGTGGAAGAAAACCTCTACCTACTGCAAGGATAAAAATAGTCAAGAGCTTGTACATTTGGAAGAAACTTATAATTTTGCGACATTTTTACTTCCTCGTCCACATACTTGATGCATAGAAAAAGCGTTTTATTGCACACAAAAACTCTTTGACGAGATTTCACTACAAAAGTACATTTTGAGGACTCCCGAAAGTTTATAAAAAGGCTGTCTGTGTGAATGTGATGAGTATAACCCAGAACCAAAAAGCCAGTGAGATAGCCAACTCGGCATGTAGGTTCAGCCTTTCAATTTATGTACATTCTGGATCACTTTTAACTAGTAGACCGTAAAAAAATAGACAAAATGTTATTAAAAAATGTAAAACTTAGAAGGGTACACACTTGAAGTTTAAACCATGTTCTTGTAGGCTTAACTGTTTCAAAGATATCTCTTGTTATTGATTGGAATATTGGAATCTTATTTTTCTCAAATGAAAAGTCGTTATTAGTTTTAATCATATTTCTAATTATCCAATGAAAACGGAACCTCTAAGCCAATACATAGCGATCGACACTTAAAACGTCTGACTATCGCTTAGGCCCATTGTATTTTCCTATTGTCAATTTACCTACTGAAAATATGTATAAACAATTTCTTCAAATGTTTTTATCTTTAATGTGAATTTAATAGAAGAATAAGACTAAGAATGGAAAGAAAATGTAATGTCATTTAATGTTTGTAATAAGGAACATATTAGCTAGTTGAGATGCCACCTACCGTTGCGTCATTGAGGTTTGATGTTCTACTGTTTCATGGAGTACCTGGGAATGCCCTGTCTAAACTTCTACACTTACGTATGTGTAAAAACAGCTCAATTCTTTTTAATAATTCCTTTCCCACTGCAAAGACTAATTTGTTCTAACGGGCATGGGGCTATAAAATAATCATAATTTAATTTCATAAACTGTTTACAAATCCCTTGTACATGAGTACGAACACATTATAAAATAACACGTTGCCGTTTAGTTGACAATGTCAGAATTAGAAAAAAGTTGCTGTTATTTCACAGAATTTAAATTGCTATAATCCACGAAGTATGAACACAAAATGCTGTCACATTTTACTGCAAGAAATATCCACAGTTGGTCATGATGTAATGCTTCAACAAACAGCAGAGGATATTTAAAAAGCACAATCGATTCCATGTAATATTTATTTATTTAATTGTCGTTTATCAAATACCACACATGTGTATATAATTATATAAGTCAAGACATGTATATAACCTTTACTCTAATTCTATATCTGATGTGTTCCTGGACTTCATCGATGCTAAAATGGTCTATTAACACTCATGTAAGTAAGTTTTGCTATATTTCCTTTGTGTCTCTGATGCCTATAATACGTGTCAAGATCAACAACTGAAGACAAAGTGACAAACGTTGAAAACATTAAGATATAGTAAATTCGTTAAAAAAGAAGTAGAAATCGGCACCCAACCTTGCTACCTGTGGACTACAGGTGTACTCCATCTCGTTCTTTAGTTTATTACTTTTACTCGTTCACCAACACAGGTAATCAAGCAATAGAAGTTTTGGTTTTTGGGTCCTATGGATGCGTCATAACTCCACTGAGAGGATGTGGAGGCAAATCTGACATCACTTCTTTTGGTAAGGTTAAGCATCACTCATTTGGACCTAAAGGAAGGAATGGAAAATTCTGCTCTCATAGAAACGAATCACAAAGGTAGATCCCAATTGCTGAGGATGCCGCGCCAAATATTAAGGAAAAAGATCCTTGGACAATCCGTTGAACAGATCGTAACGTAAGGCGTGGCAGCAAAATAATCAGGGCATGCTAAATAACTGTTCAAAATGAGAAAACTGCTAACATTATAAATCGCAAAACTAATTATTTATATTAAATTAAAATACTATTTTCTCAATGATCGCAGAATGTTTCTTCCAAAGAGGTTAACTTGAGAATGCAGAATCTTATTTCGTTGTATATGTGAATTACGCTAAACTTTGGTAGTTTTTATGTTTTTATATAAACAGAGGACTAAGTACAAGTTTGACTATATTTTCCATTTAAATTTTTGTCAACAACAAAAGAAGTTGGGTGTTGTTAGAGTTAAAGGACAGGATTACCTCGTACAACAGTTTGTGCAGTGTCTATATTATCCCAGCTAGTAGCAAAATGGCGCCACAAACATTTCTAAAGTTTGGCGGATGTTCTCAACAGGTGGTTGTCATGAAATTGATCGCGAGGCTCCAACATAAATTCCAAGAGAACGAGCAGGGTGCTAAGAGGGGCAGACTCCGGGACGCCAAGCTCCGAGTCTTCAGTTCGAGAACCATCTCTGTTTGTCCTATTTTCTTTCACGATTACGCCTTCATTGAAGTGATATGGCCACGGCAACAGACTACCTTTAGTGTATGTAATGTTTATCAGTTTCTCTAACAAGTTAGCTGGGTCGGCTGAGAGGGTACAACTTTAATAACATTACAATATGACGTAAAGATGCACTCATATTTATTATACCCCAAGGTGTAATGAAATGTTTGCAACATTACTAAATTATTATTGTATGATTCGTACCACCTAGTTCACAGCTTTGAGTCTAGACTGAAATAGAGGGACCAAAGGATAGCCAATTTTGACGGCACATACAAATCCGGAGACTAACGTTATCACATCTAAGGCGAAGTACGCTATTCCGAGAAGTGACATAACTTAAAGTCTGATAGGAGCAGTAAAACTGCTGGGTGTTCACGTGTACCGTTTTGTTTATTTCGAAATGGCTAGAAGAGAAGGTGAAGATTTACTCCTTAATGCAGGTCCGACGTGTCCACAGCGTTCATGCTTCAGTCGCTATTGATAGGTGGAAAAGGTCCAACAACTTGATACCAGGTTTCACTGTAAGTACATGTTTTAAGATCCTCTTAATGAAATAAAATATTGGGATAAAATTTCGCGTATGCATAACTTACACAGAAAAGTCATATAAGTGCGGAATTTGATATTAAAAGTTCACACCTTTCGAAGGTTGCACCACAAAGATGTTCTACAAAATCTCCCAATACAAGCCTACTTTTTCTTTCGGAGGGAATTCTGCACTGCTATTTTCCTTATGCCCTCCCAATTGGGTCATCCCCGGGAGGAAGGATCAGGCGAGAGGAGACAGAGGTCGGCAGAGGGCAGGGTCACTACTTAGATGGAAACCTCCCCTGGTAGGCCAGGACAACGGACATTCCCCCATACTGTAATTCGAAGATGGTCCCAGCAGTCGGGTCAGAGACCGGTAACTGACCTACTGGAGGAGGAAGTAGTTCACTCAGAGCATATCATCCTTCCATGCACCACCGAGACTCCAAGCGACACTTCTATTCTGAAATAGACCACCAGATGACAGATGATGTGAGATGATAACGAAGATGAAATGGAGCAACAGTATATTGGAGGGATATAATTAACCTACCCAGCATTCGCCTAGTGACCCGGGAAAACCCCCGAAAAAACCATGGGTCGGGTAGGTCGGCCACGGGAATCGAACCCAGCCTCCCGAATGTGGGCGTAAGACATCCAGCTCGGTCACCCCTACCTTACATAGATGTTATTTCAAAATGCTTGATTTTCAGAAATCTGTCTTTGTATTCGTATTGAAATGCCATATATTTTGGATACTCACATGAAAAATAAATTGTGTATTATTTTGAGTTTTAAGGAAATAACCTTCGAAATGCTCTTTATTCAGAAGTAACTAAGCAGAACTTTGTCTAAGTGGCAAACGTTAAAATATATGAAAAAGTTAAATGAAATATCATTTTCCTTTGCCATTACCCTTTTCCGGAGACAACTCTTATTGTTAATGGTTTAAATGTTTAATAGCCACTTCATTTTCGAAATGATGCTGTTATTGAGTTGTTACTCGAGATTTTTTAGAAACGGTATTCTTCATATTTTAAGGGCAGTATACATGTAGTGGCTGTTTAGATAACGGACTCCCATCCCCCTCAACCAAAAGGGTAGTCAAAGTATTTGTGTAAAAGTTACGTCTCATATACAGATGACTTTCTCTAACCACTTTTCAACAAACGACTTTTAAAGCACTTATCCCTGCATCTACTCCACGTTAATCGAGATAAACACTGCCTTCCCCACCAATGCTGGTGCTAGGTGTCTATCGGGTTCCCTCAGAGCAAGGAAGCCGAAACATTTGACCTGAGATACCAGGGTTGAGGGGTCGGCCCAACGCCTGGGATGATGTGATGATTTATGGAGCAATTGGTGGAATGATCGTGGGGGGGGGGGGGACTAGAGGACGCGGGGGACACACATCCTAGCGCCATGTTGTCCACCACAAATCAACTTTACAGTCACCTGGGATTGAACCCGGGCCACCTAGATGAGAGCCAAGCAGTCTAACCACTCAGCTATTGCGTGGCCACGACAAACATTATCCTACTGTTAATTTTGTTGTAGATACAAGAGAATACAGTAGACTTTAAGTGATGCTCCTATTTCCTTTGTATGGCCAAAAAAAACAAATAAGTTCTAATTTGGGACAAATATAAATGCCAAACCACCACAACCCTGACCTGTGCTCCTGACGGACGTTATCTGTGGGATACAGTAGTGTAGGTTGAGGCGTGGTTACGGCAACCGAGGGCCGCAGCCCTCAACCAGATATACGAATGAGAAGGAAGATGAGTTGAAATGAAAGTGAAACTAATTCAAGGAAAGAGGATTATGGAGCATTTGGAGAACTCGGAAGAAACCCACCCAAAAGCCACTTTGTCTACTACAAATCCCACAGACTGGACCTTGGGATCGAACCCTATCCACTTTGGTGACAGGCCCAAACATTCGACCACGGCGCCACCTTCACAAAGGTTCCAACCAATACAGAAAATAGAAATGGTAGCTCTACAAAAATATATTTGTTAGAAGTTGTATGCCTTAACGTGATCTCTTATGCTTTATCAGTTACACGTCATTTGAAATGTAAAAGACATCTGAGTCCACCTCTGTCGCGTCTGTCTCACGTTCAACGGGGCCCGAGTTTGAATCTCAGTCAGGGTAAGTTATCTGGATATAGTTTTTTTCAAGGTTTTTCCTTATCTTGAAAGCTGGACGTCAGTAAACTCTAAGCTCTAAGGACCATGGACTCATTTGCACATGTTTTCACCCTTTCCATTTATCGTCTGGTATGACTTTAGAGTACATTAATTAAAGAAATAATAGTTATAATGGGACTTCTGAGATCATTCTCAGAAATTCAATTTTTTTAGGATATTAATAACGAAAAATTTTTTGTGTCCAGAGTACTTTGAATGAGCGAACCCTCTTGAAAATCTTCTTTTATCTGGAAGTTATATAGTAAGATTGATATTTACCCGACATTTAATTTTGAGTTATGCTTTCCCACCCACGAGTACAGGGTCGTTTCTCTGTTCCAGATGCAAGTCAACAGACTCAAAACATGCATTTCTACTGAAATCATGATACTGAAGTTAAGGTGGATTGCAATACATCCAATATCTACTACGGAAGAATTTAAAGAACGTTTGTCTAAATGTTGCATTCAAATTCTAAACTCTTAATATGACGTCACAAGAAAGAAATGAATGGCGACAGCACTCCTGAAACATTGTGAGCGTAACAAAATGTATTTGACATTCATTTGTATACGTAGTGCCAGTAGTACAAGATAAAAGTTTAACAACGTGGTAATTTTAACAAAACTCTTAGAGCCATTTATTAAAAATTCAAAATTAAGAAACCGCCTCCATGTAAAGAGTAGTTGGCGTTATTTCTCAATTGTTGGAATCGCTTGTCATATACGTCAGAAGCTTTGAGTGTTGAATTCGCGGAGTAGTTAAGTGTAGATTGGGTTAACGGATGCCGAAGTTTCTTAGTGATAGTTGACAACATGCTCTTATTTCCCGGTGGAACTGCCACAGCCCGGAGTTCTAATCTCTCCTGGGACGATCACATTAATAATTTGTGGCCACTTAAGAGCGTACGGCTTTGGTTTAATTCTGGATTCTATCGGTGTATCTGATCCAAGCAATTTGTCTCGCATGCTGCAACGGATTATTCACTTTCCACATCTAAACGTTTTCAAAGCCACCGATTACTCTAACCTCTAAGTTTTAATTAAAATGCTTTTAACATCATAAATATTTTTCTACGACCTTCTAAAATTATAATATTTAATATACAAGTAATACGTGCTCTAAGGTAGGTACCTAACTTGTTGTTTGATACTGAAATTACAAATTCCTATATCATTAACAAGTTTCCTTCACCTCAACTACTGGAGTCAGGTTTTATGATAGAATGTCTGTTTTACTTGTGACCGTCACAAAAGTACATTTACATGACATTCTTTAGTCATTCATAAACAAACTATTCTTGAAAAATCCTATTTCTCTACTTCGCATTAATAAAGTTAAATACTTGTGGATATCGTTTCCTGATGAGTACAATATTAATATAATAAAAAAGCAGACTAAGGAACTCAGAGGACTAGTCACGTCCCACCCTACTCTACTACTTCCCTTCATGGCATCCGGCGGTAAGCATCGGGCTTTCGCACTGTACGGTTTAGTTTCGTTCAGAATAGGCTTAAACAATGCAGAAATCGTTTAAGAGCTAGGCGTTATGTGACGTTTTGAAATGTCGATCGGTTTGCTCAAGAAAAAGAAAAGTGAATAAAAATTTCCCCTTTGAGAAATATGCCTTAAAATAACGTGTATAACTGTTAATCTATAAGACGTAGAAAACATATTAAATGAGTTACATTTACATATTTTCTACTTACGCCTATGTTTTTCAGATCTAGTCTATATTAGTGCCACTAAATGTGGTAGAAATCATTTTATTACGTATTTCTTTATAACTACAATGGGAATTAAGGAATACAGTGATAGTCAAACCTTTAAAGCGCTGGTTGTCATGTGGTGATTTTCGAATTCTGTTGTGTTCTGTTTGACACACACATTATTTTAGAAAATTCAAAACTATAATAAGAAATATTTAGCAAATGGTAAACTACAAAAACAGAAATTGACATTCTGTGTTTTAACGACATATACATTTTCTGTGAATTAGCCATTTGCGAGAAAACCCTTGTTGGTGATCTGAACTGCTTAATAATTTTCTCAAATATGAAGTAAATATTTGCTATTTTAATATCTGGACATAGAATTGAAATATATAAAAGCCGTCATATAGCGAGCAGCTCTTTATATGTTTGACTAGGACTGAAGCCTATTGTATTCTCCTATTTCCATTGTACCTATAGGAACATTTGTAATAAAACCATTTCTACAAATATTTAACTGGAATAACATCATGTAGTTAGAAGAATGGTGGTGTTTACATTAGTTTGTACAAAAAGTGCTACTAGATGATTATCATTAGGACTAAACTGCTGCGAATCAACCGTCACGGCGGATTGTAGTGTTGAGATAACGCACCAAAGGATTAAAGTTTATTAAAATGTAATATGATATGCTGTAAATGTCTCCCAATTTACATAACCAGTATCTCTGTCATTGATAAATTTTGTCAGGTACTACAATGGTGAATTATGGGATATTTCTGTCAGTTTACGGGTGGATGTGTGTAATGAAAGTTGAGTTGACTGATGGAGACTGATAGTGAGTTGTCAACTGTTTGAGAATGGACAATTAAACTGTTTCTGAACCTTATCACTAGAAACTATAACCACTGAACTATAAAAAACTTAACTGTTTCATAATAACAATAAGTTGCCAATACTGCTGAAATGTTAAGTGGAGAATTATCTTACGGCTATCACCAAAAATGTGTTAACCCTGGCATGGTCTTTAGGCGCATCGTCCTGCCGGTAGCAAGTCGACAACAGTAAAACACTTCTGCAAGACCATAGAACATAAAAGAAAAGACACGATCCTGATAAATACACGCTCTTTTACTAACACAAGTTCCATCAACTTCATCAATACCCAACCAAATTTAAAACATATGTTGATATATTTTAAACTTATCTATTATTTTTATTAACCCTCACAAGGTATCAGCTCTGGAAAAACATATTATATGTCTGAGGTCTTTTTTCAACCCAAAGTGATTCTAAGAACTATATGGCGATAAAGTGTAAAATATTTCCACAAAAATAATAACTTTATTCTGAGGGCAAAGCACTTCTTTTAAATGAAACTCGATTGTTGTAAACTATATAAGTTATGTACTAGCCATGTCTGAGATATGAAAACATATATATGTTTTAGCTCCAAAAAGTATATATATACTATTTTAAGACAAAATGTTCATTTACCCTACACCATATAACAAAACTGTATTTTTTATTATGATGAGCATTATCACTTTATAAAAATCCTGTTATAAAGAAAGTTCTACTAATTCTCCACTTGAAATGATGAACACTCATTGCAGAGCACTTTTACTCTTGCGTGCAGTTTGCAGATAAATTTGTGACACTCACTACATTGTTTCTTCACTCTCTTGTTCTTTGACCTTGGGAAGGAATCACATCCTTCGTTTCAGATTTGGTACATCTGTATCTTGGTCCTGTTAGTTGTCATTTGAACCCATCTTGAGTTATTGTTGAACGAATGCGTTGTGTTTTGCACTGGGGGGAAAGAATTCGTCTCTCAATTTGAGGTCTGACTAGCTCTTTGCCCAGTTCTGAGAGGAATTCTCTTCTAGCATTGTTACCTCTCATATGATGTAAACATTTACAGTAAAGGACGTAAGCATTCAGCTATGCTAAGTCAAGTATATCAAGAAATAAAGCAAGTGACCATCTGTTTATTCCATATTTCACTGAATGGTGCCTAGCCATCTTATCAACAGTACCAACACCTGACATTGTTGAGTTGTAGAACATTATCACTTCAGGTATTTTCTTTGTTCATGTCTTTCATCACGCCTAACTTCCAAAAAAACGCAATTACTGTGTTTGGATTTTATAATAATTTGTTACAATAACGCATGTGTCGCTTGTGTACGAATTTGTAACAACAATGGACATATAAATGAAGGTTCAGAAAGTGCATTTTTGCCAAGTTTTAATTATTGTAAATGTGTAATATAACATGGAAAATCACATATTGTATACCTGGGGTACTTTTTGACCTTGTTACAAAAAATTAAAAATTCTGTGCTACCGCCCGTCATATTACCATAAACATTTTGACTATTTATAATAAAAAGTACAAAAAGCATATTTGGAAAATTAGAAGTCTATATTCACATTAAAACAGTTTCTACATAGTTAAAGCAGTCTTGGAGTCTATGAAGATACCCAGACACCAAACAAGGGTTAAAAAGTATACTTATATATGGATACAGTTTTATTTTATTTACTTTACCGCTTTTTTATTGTTTTCTTTTGTTTACTGTTTGTTTCCTGTACTTTTTACACATATACAGTATACCCATGCTCAAGGAGGGACTCGAGCTCGTGACCCTGTACGTGGGGGAATTTCGAGACACGCTCTACCTAAAACGCCTATGAGGTACGGCAATATTATTCGCATATGATTCGAAGAATTCTATTCGATGTCTAATATACAGAACATAAATGAAATCTAAAAGTTTGGTTTTCGCTGATTTAGCTAGTTTTAACACTTACAAACTATTTTTTTATATTGCTTATCAAAGTTCATTGTTCGCTCGCTGACGAACAGACCATACTGTTCGTTTTGCTTTGCAGTAAGGTAAGCTGTTAATCAATGACAAAGATTAAATGTGTCGAAATTTGTGTCAAACAGAACTTCTACCATCGGATGTTAAAGAATTATGTTGAATACTCTTTACTATATCTGTACGTTCAATATCTATTACACTAAAATTTGGCCAGTGAAAACCCTTGAGAATTATGAATGACAGACATTTACAGAGGGTCTGCCTGAATGTTTGGAATGGAGTCATTCATGGTCACTTTATTGGTTGCTCTTTGGTTTTCTTGTGCCTGAATGCGGAGACGTGTCTGTCGTTCCTCAGAAATGAATTGCAAATTTCAAATTATGCTATATATCTGGATTTCATCCAGCAAAAGTATTTTACATGATGGTGAGGCAGCTCATTTAGGTGGGATAATACATCATTTTTTGAATGAAAAATTTCAGAATTGAGGGATTGGTAGTGGCGGATTCATTGTATGACGTGCTGCATATACTTATTTGAATCCAATGTGTTTTTTCTGTCTCATTATGTCTAGTCACGCCACATCCATCCTCCCGGTGGTGCCGCAATTGCGGATATACGTACCACAGACCAAGTTTGGACCTCCGTACCGAATCTCCAGCGTAGCGTAGTCCAGTCCAGTCCAGTCCAGTGTATTCTTAGGGGACAATACTGATATATCAATTAAGCGGTAAACGGAGTTATTGAAAGAGTAGACAAAATTGGGTAAACCCGGAGAAAAGAACAGGCGTTCATCAAAGTTAAAAACTTCTTTACGGCATGCACCGAGCAATAAAATCCTCGAGCAGATCTAACATAATTTTTTTCAAACCCCTCTGGACTGTGTTATGGCTCAGTAATCATCCAAAAGAAAAACAAGAACTAGATAATTTAATTCCTGTTGCAAGAAGCAAATTTCGCTCACAGAAGTTCAGAAAATAGGGTTTAGCTCTTGTGAATTCGTGCAAACTGACAAGCATAAAAACATCCCGTCACATAAAATAGGTACTGTGCACATCTCTGGAGATAAAAATAGCTTTAACGACTTGCTGCCTCTTACGAAAGCAATTGTCCAATACCGCACACGTTTAGGTGATAAGCTCTATGTAACAATTCCTTATACAAGAATATTGAACAGAGAAATATTCTGCAGGGAGCTTTTGAACACTGAGCAACTGAAAATGGCGATTAAATTATTTAAATAATGAAAGATGCTCAAGATACTACAGAGAACCTCAAAGAAGCTATCGGAATACAAGAAGCCATTTTATATAAAACTCGGGTGGGGATGAAGAACAATAGAGGGCTATGGTTTCAAAAGACATTGAAAAAGAAGCTAATATTGATATATCGTAATATACTAGTACATATAGGAAAAAATAAACTAACTTCAGTATTGGGTGGAACTTTCTATATAATGAACTAATAAAGAAATCAAGAAAAATTTGTTTGACTTCTGATTTGTGCAATAAAGCACTTTGCATATTTGTCCAAATGAGACATTAGCTGTCATTAATAATAAAATGCATTAGCTATACTGGACGCACAGGGACATCTAATGGTTAATTTGAGTGCAGACATATTTTTGAAGTACTTGATGTGTTCAGCAAATTCCAAGAGCTACCCTGTTGAGAACGTCACCAGCAAAACATGTACAGAAAAAAAAGTTTCTAAACATGGAGAAATAAAAATCTTTGTCAAACAATGCCATAAAGAAAGTGTTGACCGAAGTAGATGTTAATGTTTTACTGCAATACCACTGAAAATATTGGCACATAGAAAAATAAAGTTAAGAAATGTACCAAATTTTAAAGAGAGCTTAACAATTGAGATGTAAATAAAGTTATGAAGATAAAGTGATAAAATTCTTTTCGAAAGGCTGAAGAAAAAAAATGAGGAGAATTGGAAGTCTTAAAGAAAATAAAGAAAGCTTATTTGGAACCTGTAATGGATGAGTTTATTCTAATAAAGCGTAGAAAATTGTAAATTCTGCTGAAATACAAACTAGAAGTGTGGAAATATTTCTATTGTAATTCTATGAGTTAAATGATTGCATTAATGCAATGCAAACCGGTAAATGACATAAAGAGCTCCATCGTTCTCATAGGGCACGGTCACATGCTATAAATCTTTATAGGCTGAGTTATGAACTTAATTTTGTTAGGTATATGCAGGACAAGGAAAAGTATGAAAAATTTAGAATAGAACGTGTAGAATCAGTACAAAAATGTAACAGCACCATCAGGAGACTTAGGAGGTCCGATTGGTAGCAACCTAGTCTAGAAAGCCATTTTTCCGGCTGGAGCTGCCGTGATGCTGACCAATTTTTCTTCCCCGTATCGGTTGGATGATCGCTCACCTGTTCCTTGTGTACTATGTTTCAAGAAAGTTAATGTACACTTTCCGCGGGTCAGTATCACTAAGGCGATCCGTGACAAGATGGTATGAATGCTAAATCGGCCGTGCTCGTAGATGTATAGTGTCGTGGTCGCCATTTTAACCTGTTACTCACTTCGAAGATTCCTAAGGCTATATTAACCCAGTATAAGCAAATATTGAGTATATATCACAAAGTAAGTAATAATTCTCTAGCAGCTGAGCCATTTATTACATGGCTTTGGAAAATGTGCAAGAAAGCGGAAAACACGCGGAATTATGATTTTAACAGAACCAATATCTATATTGTATGTAAAGGAAGTTTCCGTAAGTGCTCACGTAGCTCAATGACAGAGAGCACGCTCTGTGATAAATATTACGACAGTTCACGTTTCGAGTACCATCCTGTGGATATGTTTTTATTCAAGATTTTTAATTTGTTAGATCAAGTAACGAACCAATTTACAACTGTTCCCTTGGGGTAAGCTGGTACTAATAGCACTGGAGAATTAGCAATAGACGAAAGCCAGGAAGAATGGCGGCTTAATAGAGCCAACATCTTGTTGTATATAACCTACTACCAACACATGTTATCGTAGCTCAGTAACAAAATACATGCTGTAACTGTGCCGAGGATTCGTGGTTCGAAACCTAGTATGTGGTCATAATTTTTATACCAATGTTTTTACTTTGTAAGACACCGTAACGAATGAAATTATATTTCTCTCTTGCGACTAAGTTAATAACATGTTTCCAGTAGGTTGAATGATAATTTTAATGGAGCCAACTCCTAAACCCTGTATACCATCCATTTGTTCTAACAATAAGCTAGTATATAAAATAACAAGCAATTGAATAATTCTCATCTTGAGAAAAACAAACTTAGCGCTACAATATAACTATAATAACCAGTGGAGTATAAGACATAAAACTGAAAAGATATTCTGTGTAACCGTAATTACAAATAGCCATTATTAGGAATTACAAAAAGAAGACGATATCCAAAGATAATGTTGCTTAGGAAACAAAGTAAGAAGCTGTCATTTCTTCATGAAGCCAACGTCATATATTAACAAATCAATTAAATTATGAAACATTTGAAATTTATAGAAAACATATTTTTGCTAGAATAAACAATGATTTGTGGAAAAAAAGAATGAAAAAAGAACTGAAATCTTGTGATATAGAACCTGATGTAATCGCCCCCAGCTATGATTAAATCATTTAAGTTTTCGTGAATGTTTGCAACCAATACAGAATACCGGTTTGGATTCTGCTGATAATGTTGCCATAGCTCCATCATGTGAGAAACCAAATCTCCTTGAACCCTGTCTGGTCGACGTTCTTCCCACTCTTTCAAAATAAAGGCCCATATATGTTCAATGGGGTTTAGATTGGGAGACTTTGGTGGCCAGTCCATGCAGATTATTTCTGGATGCCTCGTTAGCCAATCCTGGGTGGTATTTGCAGTATGCACACCACTGTTATCGTGCATAAATATATATACTCTTCTTGTTCTGGAAACCTAGTACGAAGGGATGGTAGCAAAGTGTTTTCGAGAATGTCTACATAGACTGCACTCGTCATTCTCTTTGGCACTTGAACTAACTCCCATGGACCTGATGCTGTCATGTAGGCCCAGACCTGTGCTGAAATTCTTTCCGAATATACTGCTCGAACGACGTGTTTAGGTTCGAATCTAGTTCCTCGTGGTCTATAGAAACATAGAGTCTCCTGCTGGTCGGATCGAAATACCTTCTCGTCACTGCAGATTACCAGGTCCCAATAAGCCTGAAGAAGGTCGATTGCGCTGTGCCAATTGTAATCGTCTTGCTTTGTGTGCCTCTGTAAGAAAGAGCTTAGTGGCAGGACGATGTGATGCAATACCGGCATCCTTTAATCGTTGGCGTGTGTTTTCATATGAGCAAACATACTCAACTGCTTTATCTAGAAAGATGGACCTGTGTCTTAAAGGCTGGTTCCTCACAGCTGTTACCAGGGCTTCATCATGAGCAAGCGCACACAAGGCCTACCTGAACGCCTGCGTGATTTGGCCCATTCAAATTCTCTCTCATGATACCTGTTCAGCCACTGCTTCACTGTTCTTCGGTCGCAACTCAGTTCTCTGGCAATTTGTGAAGCGTTTTCACAATTAGAAGCACGGCCTATATTTTCACCCTTTTGAGCTGCAGTCAGCTCCACACAACCTCGTGGACGTGGCATGCCATTTCACTATGATGAAGTTTTAGTGAAAGATACAAATGCAGTGCATTACTTTCAGCAATATTTTGCACATGCGCAAGAAATACAAGGCGAGAAAAGGTATTACATATTGAGGGTTCGAACCGCAAATCATCAGTTTATTTGACACAGAGTGCGTTTTACCACTGAGCTACGACAACATATGTGATAGCACTGGTTATATACAATATATAACTGTTGGTTCTATTAAAATCGCCATTCCAAGCGTTTTTCAATTCCTTTGGTATTCTGAAATGCCATTTAGCTTAGCTACACGAGAACAGTTGTAAATTAGTTAGTTACTGCGTCCAACAAACTAATGAATTCGGATTTAAAAATTATGCCCACGTGTTAAGTGTTCGAACCTTGAAGCATGGTCTCACTTATCTCAGCCCACGTTTTGCCCCTGAGCTACGAGAACAGTTAAGATAGATTCCGTTATAACACACACACACACACACACACACACATATATATATATATATATATATATATATATATATATATATATATATATATATATATATATATTTGTTATGTTAAAATCATAATTCCGTGTGTTTTCCGTTTTCTTGCACATTTTCCAACGCCGTGTAGTTAACAGCTCAGCTGCAAGATAATTATTACTTACTTTGTAATAAATATTCATTCTTTTGTTATACTGGGTCAATATAGCTTTAGAAACCTTCGAAGTGAGTAACAGGTTAAAATAGTGACCACGACACTATACATCTACGAGCACGGCCGATTTAGTTTTCATTCCACCTGGATACCGAAATTAAGAATTGCAATGTATAAAGAATCATGATGGATGCCAAAGGAATGCTGGTTCCTTGTTACAACACGTGCAAGGGCAGCTGAGTCGAATAGCAGGGGGGGGTTGTTATAACAAAAGCAATGTAAGAAACAGTGTTCTTAGCAGATTTCTAAAGGATGGCATTTGACTTGTTTGAATAGGGTATTCTTCGGATCATTCATAATGGCATGACAAAACAGCCACAAAGGGATCGTTGGTTGAAAAGAGTCTCCACAAAGTGAAAGTTACGCGCAGCTTTGGAGAACAGTCTTCGGCGTGGAGCCGATTAGAGCACTTCGTGGCTGGTAAGCCATTGAAACAGTCTTCGGCGTCAGGCCGATTAGAGCGGTCCTAGGCGTGAGGGCGATTAGGGCAATTCACTTCTTCTGTCTTGGTTAAGGACCGACCAGAAGAGGTAGAGAAGATTTTTGTCGGTTCATATATACGTGAGGAACACATAAAGTGTATCGAGTAATAAACATTCTGCCGTCAGTAACTCCAAACAGGGATATCGGTAAGCCTTGGTCGCCAACTTCAAGTTCGATGTTCTAAAAAAGAAGCAGAAAATAAATAAGTTTGAAACGGGTATTGCAGTTTCATTAAATATCCTTCACACACACATCCACCCATACCCTGTGAGAAGCCTCATTGTCTTACCCTGAGCCACACAATATAATAGCTTCAAAGTAGCATCAACGTGAAACCCTTGCCAATCATATTAGTTACAAATTGTCACGACAACGTGTAACTTTGATACAAAACATTTTATTGTATCAACCTAGTCACGGAACGCCTGAGTGATACTGACCCTCTGAAAATGTACATTTACTTTCTTGAAAGATAGTAGGTGGGCCTGAGGCCGGCAGCGGAGTTGTAGAATGAGACACACTTGTGGGTTGTTACGCCATGCGTTACGTTTACAAAAATGTAAAAATTAGTGTTTTGTCAGACACAGTGAAAATGAAATGCAGTTAAGCTAGAAAAAATAAGTCAAACCAGTGTTTTCATAAAATATTGCAGCAAAGACAGGTGATACGAAAATGATAGTGGTGATCACAGGTTACCACAGCTCCACGTTGTGCACCAGTTTGAAGCAAATATTATAGTGAGCAATGAGGTTTCTGTCAGGGTATGCGTGGATGTGTGTGAGAAGGAAATTTTACAACACTAGAATGCCCGTCTCCAAATTATTTATTCACTGCTTCTTATTTCAAACCTCGAAATGGAAGCTGCCGACGGAGGGTTACCAATCTCGGTTTATAGTAACTGAATGCTAATTATATTTCTCGATAAATTTTGATGACCTGACAAATATTTAAGACCGAACAAGTTGACCGCTCTAATAGGCTTCACGTCTGACTCTTCTCTCATATCTGCTACACGCCGATAAATGTTTATAATGGCTTCCTAGCCGCAATATAGCCATATCGGCTATACACCGACGACTGCCTTAACCACATCTGCGCGCGTGTGTATCTTTATCTAACTTTCACTCTCCAAATTCCTTTTTCAAACCAAAGACCCTTTGTGGCTGTTTTGGTCGCCATTGTAAACGATCTATTCATATACGTCAAGTGACAATTCCTTTAGAAACCTTCTAAGGACACAGCGTCTTTCATGGCTTTTTTATAAACACTTTCCCCAAATGAACTGGCCTTGGCCCTGGTCGTCACAAAGAACCAACATTCCTTCGACATCTATCATGACTGCTTCTGTCAACCCATAATTTCGGTATCAAATGCCCCCATAGATATTATTTTATTATCCCATAATGAAATAATATATATGTCTTGCCCGAATATAACGCAAAATATTAGACCTTTGTCAGCAACTTCCAATTCATTTTACAATCTCTTTTCACAACATTAATTTTTTTTTTACATGACATTGCCTAAAAATTATTCACATGGTTACATAACAACAGTTCATTTAAAATTTACCAACATTCTGTTCTGCAATTTTCAACTTTTAAATATTACTCGGAGAAGATTTCAATTTAACTCATCTCTCTTTTTCTCCGTCTGATCTACTTAAAATTAATTCATATTGTTGTTACACTTGAAACAATTACTAAATATACACTCCCGTGTTTAAATCAATGGTACATTAATTATATTATATTTGTGTACAACATTTCTGAGTTCTTCTTCTTGATTCTATATAAATATTCTTTTCAAAAGTCTTTCATTGTTCTGATATTTTTTTTAACTGGTTAATTTTTTTTCATACATTTCCGAATACTTCTTTATGATTCTATACAAATATGATTTTCAAAAGTCTTTAGTGTTCTAACTTTTATTACTATATTTTTTTTCACTTGTTTAGTTTTAAGTTTCACTGCACTGTCACAACACTGTTTATACCTAACCTATACATTTTACACTACACTATTTATACTCAGCATACATTTTACAAGATTGTTTCTTCTCCTTTTACAATTTGTTATGGCAATTTTAAATACTTTAGTCTAAGTTCCCACCATTTACAAGAAAATTCATCATTCCACAACGTACTTCGAAATACAAGAGAATTTTGCGGACTTTTCCATGTATAAAGGACTTCTTTATTCTACATCCCCATGAGTTTTCCACATTCAGCTTAGATATCGGACATCGATCTTTTTTCCTATATTTCTTAGGCATACTCTGATGGAACTGTGCCCCTTGCCCGAAATATTTTAATATTTCTGTTTCGTTTATCCCTGAATTTTGCATGTTTTTCAATGTTTCATTTGTCACCGTGATCTCTATTGCTACCTCACTAATTTCACTTGTGGTTTTCTCCAAATTCCTCGTCAGTTTTCTATTTTCCCACTTTGATGCTTCTACTCTACTCCTAGTTTCTTCTAACTCTTTTCTAGCCATTTCTCCTTCTTTATCTAGTTTCTGTACGATTTCCTCCCTCAGTTTTCTGTTTTTACTATCCGACCTTTCATTAACTAGATTCAAAATTTCAGTTTGCTTTGTCACTGTGATCTCCATTGCTAACTCGCTAATTTTATTTGTATTTTCCTGTACACTCCTCGTCTGTTTTCTATTTTCCCATTTTGATACTTCTAATCTACTCCTAGTTTCTTCTAATTCTTTTCTAGCCATTTCTCTCTCTCTTTGTCTAATTTCAGGGCTATTTCCTCCCCAAGTTTTCTGTTTTCACTATCGGACCTTTCATTAGTTGAATTCATAACTTCATTTTCAGCATTCTCCGTCTCCTCACTAACATCTTTTCCTAAACTGTCTGTTACCTGATCAGCTTCTTCTCTTACGTTCTCTACTTCCTGACTAACTTTCCCGAAATTTTCTAACGACTGTTGTTGATTGTCTAACTTCTTTCCTAGTTCTATTTGTCCTACCTCTAACTTCTGAACACTATTTTCTAACTTTTCTTCTATCTTTTTTAAACTTTGACTGTTATCATCTATCTTTTTACTTAAACTTTCACTTAAACTTTCAGTCTTATTACTTAAACCTTGAATCTCATCCTCTATATCTTTACTGAAACTTGCAAACATTTCTCTGAGTGCCCCTAACATACTTCTTTCCATTTCTACATTCTTTGGGACAGTTACACTACACTCTGGTACTTCAACTTCCTGCCTACTGCTACTAGCATCAACCTCCTGAACCTTCTACAGAATTTTGACTCAGCATTTTTCCACCCTTAAATACATTCACAGTAGTCTAGTATATAATTTAACACTCTGTACCTTTGATTGTTTTTACTGGCTCCTGATGATGTCACTGATGACGATGCCGGCCTCCTTTCTTTTTCCAGTCGAACTGTTGACGAATTTCTTGATGGGTCGACCGTCCTCCTGTCGAACCACCTTCTCCTGTTGAACCTCGCTGTCGGGTTGAAACTCCTTCTAGGTTGAACCTCCTTCTAGGTTGAATCTGCTTCTCTTGTTGAACCTCGTCGTCGGGTTGAAACTCCTTCTCGTATCGGGCTGAACCTCCTCCTCGTATCGAGCTGAACCTCCTCCTCAGGTTGACCCTTCTTCTCCTATCGCGCCCCGCGTTGGCGCGCCAGTTTGTAACAGATTTTATTGATGGTGATCACAGGTTACCACAGCTCCACGCTGTGCAACAGTTTGAAGCAAATATTATAGTGAGCAATGAGGTTTCTCTCAGCGTATGCGTGGATGTGTGTGAGAAGGAAATTTTACAACACAAGAATGCCCGTCTCCAAATTATTTATTCACTGCTACTTATTTCAAACCTCGAAATGGAAGCTGCCGACCGAGGGTTACCAATCACGGTTTATAGTGACAGAATGCTAATTATATTTCTCGATAAATTTTGATGACCTGACAAATATTTAAGACCGAACAAGCTGACCGCTCTAATATGTTTCAGGTCTAACTCTTCTCTCATATCTGCTACACGCCGATAAATGTTTATAATGGCTTCCTAGCCGCGATATAGCCATATCGGCTATACACCGACGACTGCCTTAACCACATCTGCGCGCGTGTGTATCTTTATCTAACTTTCACTCTCCAAATTCCTTTTTCAAACCAAAGACCCTTTGTGGCTGTTTTGGTCGCCATTGTAAACGATCTATTCATATACGTCAAGTGACAATTCCTTTAGAAACCTTCTAAGGACACAGCGTCTTTCATGGCTTTTTTATAAACACTTTCCCCAAATGAACTGGCCTTGGCCCTGGTCGTCACAAAGAACCAACATTCCTTCGACATCTATCATGACTGCTTCTGTCAACCCATAATTTCGGTATCACAGGAGAAAAGCACCTTTAAAGATATATATTATCAAGAAACAATAACGCCAGTTTACCATATTTCGTTGATATAAACATTGATAGCACGACGGCAACTATAGTCGCCAAACTTGGAAACAGTGCAACAAGCAGTCTTCAGCGCCGAATCCACCAGCGAAGGAGGGGACGCTATCACAAGTGCTGAAACAGGATCGTGAATCAGGAAAGTTACCTTTGGTTTCTTCTTCTTCTTCATCTTTTTCTTCTTCGTGTATTCATCTGTCTTTTCATTTCCTGTCTTCCTGTTGGACTATAGTGAAATGCTTGCAATGGCAGTCGATAGGAACACTCTTTGCACTTAAGTCGTCTCTACTGGTAGTGTACCTCGCCTTCCACGGCGCTCATTTCTATTTGAAGCTGCTCTATAGCTTCCTGACTGCTTCTTTGGTCTGAAAGACTCCTCCCTAATACTCAGCTAAATAATCTCATTTCATGGATAGAGGCAACATGAAAAATTCAATGCCATGGCCGGGATTTGAACCACGGATCTCCTGGTTTCCGTCCAGTCGCTCTTAACCTTTTGAGCTACCATGGCCAACGTGCCTTCCTGACATTAAATTCTCCAGTTGACTCGCATATTTCCCCGGTAGACCACTAGGCGCTCTCGCATCCGAGATACACCGTTTGTGGCGACTTACTGTTGTAAGTACTTAAGTCCCAGGCTTCATCATTTAACTCTTATTATTTTAGTTAATTGATGGAAATTAAGTCGCCACAAACGGTGTATCTCGGATGCGAGAGCCCCTAGTGGTCTACCGGGGAAATATGCGAGTCAACTGGAGAATTTAATGTCAGGAAGGCATGTTGGCCATGGTAGCTCAAAAGGTTAAGAGCGACTGGACGGAAACCAGGAGATCCGTGGTTCAAATCCCGGCCATGGCATTGAATTTTTCATGTTGACTCTATCCATCAAATATCTTAGCCTATATATACGGCTAGTGTGGAGAAATGATTAATTTCCATCAATTAACTAAAATAATAAGAGTTAAATGATGAAGCCTGGGACTTAAGTACTTACAACAGTAAGTCGCCACAAACGGTGTATCTCGGATGCGAGAGCCCCTAGTGGTCTACCGGGGAAATATGCGAGTCAACTGGAGAATTTAATGTCAGGAAGGCACGTTGGCCATGGTAGCTCAAAAGGTTAAGAGCGACTGGACGGAAACCAGGAGATCCGTGGTTCAAATCCCGGCCATGGCATTGAATTTTTCATGTTGACTCTATCCATCAAATATCTTAGCCTATATATACGGCTAGTGTGGAGAAATGATTAATTTCCATCAATTAACTAAAATAATAAGAGTTAAATGATGAAGCCTGGGACTTAAGTACTTACAACAGTAAGTCGCCACAAACGGTGTATCTCGGATGCGAGAGCCCCTAGTGGTCTACCGGGGAAATATGCGAGTCAACTGGAGAATTTAATGTCAGGAAGGCACGTTGGCCATGATAGGTCAAAAGGTTAAGAGCGACTGGACGGAAACCAGGAGATCCGTGGTTCAAATCCCGGCCATGGCATTGAATTTTTCATGTTGACTCTATCCATCAAATATCTTAGCCTATATATACGGCTAGTGTGGAGAAATGATTAATTTCCATCAATTAACTAAAATAATAAGAGTTAAATGATGAAGCCTGGGACTTAAGTACTTACAACAGTAAGTCGCCACAAACGGTGTATCTCGGATGCGAGAGCCCCTAGTGGTCTACCGGGGAAATATGCGAGTCAACTGGAGAATTTAATGTCAGGAAGGCACGTTGGCCATGGTAGCTCAAAAGGTTAAGAGCGACTGGACGGAAACCAGGAGATCCGTGGTTCAAATCCCGGCCATGGCATTGAATTTTTCATGTTGACTCTATCCATCAAATATCTTAGCCTATATATACGGCTAGTGTGGAGAAATGATTAATTTCCACCAATTAACTAAAATAATAAGAGTTAAATGATGAAGCCTGGGACTTAAGTACCTAAAACAGTAAGTCGCCACAAACGGTGTATCTCGGATGCGAGAGCCCCAAGTGGTCTACCGGGGAAATATGCGAGTCAACTGGAGAATTTAATGTCAGGAAGGCACGTTGGCCATGGTAGCTCAAAAGGTTAAGAGCGACTGGACGGAAACCAGGAGATCCGTGGTTCAAATCCCGGCCATGGCATTGAATTTTTCATGTTGACTCTATCCATCAAATATCTTAGCCTATATATACGGCTAGTGTGGAGAAATGATTAATTTCCATCAATTAACTAAAATAATCTCATTTCAACTTTTTTTTATTACA
Source organism: Mantis religiosa (assembly GCA_030765055.1). Lineage (NCBI taxonomy): Eukaryota > Metazoa > Arthropoda > Insecta > Mantodea > Mantidae > Mantis > Mantis religiosa. Next base: position 1,538,320 of record JAUKNK010000131.1, on the reverse strand, counting down.
CGTTCTATTATGGTTATAATGGAACTCATTAAAGTCTCCATGGTAGCCATTAGCAGAAACTGCGCCTGATTAAAGAAATAATTATAGCTCTCATTGACCTTTAGATGGATACCTTATAGATTTCACAGAATTGAATGCAATTGTTAATTACCCTCCATGCCCTATAAATTAGTGCGCAGTAATTAAAAATCTTGTTTGAAAATAACAACGTAATTGGAGTACGTTAGCCATATTGTTATTAAAGAGATTAGGTTCTAATGTACGATACAAGAATAAAGTTAAGAGTCTCTCGTAGCACAGAAAGAGCAAGTCTAAAGAATATTGCACTATATGAGTATTACATATTAGAGGCTTACATTTATTAAGCTTTAGTGTGTTCCCCTTTTACTGATTTTATTTTGTTCTGCTTTCTTTTATTGCAACTGGCGTTCCTGTGGCTTAATTGTATCCTTTTTATTTGGAGGATTGACGCCACATTTGTGGTTTGCTGCCTTGTGTGGCTTTCTCTGATTGTGAGTCACCCACGCAGTCAGTTTTGGTTAGTGAAGTGGATGGATTTCTGCTCTCAGTTCGATACATTGGTTTGAGTAACTTCGCTTCATCCAATAAAAGAGCTCGATATACTCTGATTTCCTGGTGCCTAGTTATTTTTGCGGTGCTTTTGCGGTGCTTACTTACATGTATGTGGATTTGATTGGGGTGACTTTCTCGACAGTACAATGCAAGTATATTTTAGGGAAGTCTTACTGTTGGGTCAGAAATTAGAGTGCTTGTAGATGAAAATTTGGGTCCTTATGGGGTGAGTTGTTCGCGGTTTTAATGACGCTATTGTGAACTGCTAGTGACAAATCATAAAAGGCAAGCATTTATTTGATGTGATATGAACCTAACGGAGGGGAGAACCTCACTCATCGCAACCCTGCACGGAACCACTGTGAGCTATTACTCCTCCTCCGAAGGGACGAGGTGAGGCAAAGGAAGACCACAGGGTGGCAGAGAGCCACAGGGACATGCAGAGCTTCCTAACAGTTTTACAGTTACACATCGCCAGACCACCGAAGCTCCCCACCACCATCCAGAAAGAGGGGGTCAAGAGGCCAAAACTGGTCACCAGGACAAAGCTGTTTCAAGCATGATCAGGGAGGAAAATTTGCACAATGTAACCATCCGCACCATCTGCCCGCATGTGTGCGAACCACCGCTCTGAAAGCCAAAACTCAAGTACGAAAAGGAAGTGAAACGAGGAAGGGAAGGAATCTGTGGATTCGAGAAGCCCACCTGCCATTGGCGGCAAGGGCAACACGCGGAAAGCCCCAAGCCATAGTACTCGGTCGACGAGAAAAAAATTCGAGGCCTTCCAATTGTGGAACGTAGGCATTTGTATTTGAGCCATCCTATTTAGTGTTTAGTGTAATATTTCCCATAAATGTCAGCAGTTGCTCTCGGTAAAACACCAGTGCAGCAGAGGTGCTGTCTCTGATGCAAATAAGACTTTCTTTCAATATACATTAAATAATAATTACTAAATTATGTACTAAACTCAATTTACTGATACTATATATATATGCGTATATATTAAATTATAGCTTCAAATTAATTTTGCAATGAGAGATATTTAATATCCTTTTTGACCGAACTTTCTTTGGTTGCACGTAACCACAGTTTGGATTTAAATAACTGCTACGGATATATTGAATTTGTTACTAAATCTGAAATTAGTTTCACTGGAATGAACTATTTTGCACTGAAAGTAGCTGTTATCTAGCTATCCAATCAGCAATGATAAATAGTAAATTAATATTTATTTTATATAGTATTTGCTGTATGTTCAATGAGTGCAGGCTGAGATTTATTAAATCAATTGTTGTAATTGAAATCAACTTTACTTTTTAGAATCACAATTTACATTTAGATCAGTGCAGCTGTTCCATATTTGTTCAGTGAGGTATAATAGTGGGAGGCAGTTTTATTGTGCGTAGTAATTCCCATTTTCAATATTGAGTTTAAGTATATTATGGCACGTTACGCTTCATTAAAACTTCATTGAATTAGTAATTGCATTTAAAGTTACATTTACATTTAAATCAGTGAATCTGTTACACTTTTATTCAACCAGAACCAATGTTAAATTTATGTTCATTGTACATAATTGCTCTTTTTCTATGCTCAGTTTAAGTGCCGTACACTGAGATTTTTTGAAGTTGCATTTAATTGGGAACTTCAGCTGAAGTTCACTTGGTTTTAAAAAAATTATATTTATACTTACCTCAGTGCAGTTGCTATAGATCTATTCACTGCGGCAAACCCGCATAGCAGTGTTAAATTGATTGGGTTCTAATTGGAGCTATGAGTTCTCTTATCCTCAGGTGAATGGTTGTGGGAAATGAATTTTGGTGGTTGTTGGCTACTCAGTCGTATTAATAACACTTTGTTTGTTGCATAATTATTTGGTTCAATTAACACTAAGTTTGCTTATCTACTTGGATCAGTGACCACCTGTTAGTAAAATTCCTAACATAAACTCAGTTTTACCTGAAACCCTGGATTACTGGTTTTAAGTTACTTCCGCGTGGTTTCTATTACTTCTTTATACGGCGACTACTTTGCTCTAATAAACTTCTAATGCTGCTTCCACTTACGCTGGTTGCGCTATTCTTAACTTCAGTACATTTCAGACCTATAAATCTTCGCTTCTATTCTTAACGCGCATGAACACGTCCTTCCTGTGGTAGTATCACCTTTTATGTAAATTTTTCTTACTTCACGATTCAGTTCGAAAGTCATTCTGACCCCCTCTCTGGCTTTATCACATGACCAAACTAGCACACCCTTCTCAAATGTTACATTAATATTGGTTTCTCATTTATTTCGAATTTTCGCATTGGTTTTCAAAACTCATTTAACTAATTGACGTTCAGACCACCCTGAGTTGGGGAACGCCTACCCGGAGTTGTTTGTAACGGTATACATCGTTATCAAATCAGCGAAGTAAATCCCTTTAGCGTTCATGCTCAACTGCATTTTGAAAGCCCTTTGTCCCAAAACATTCCTAGCTGAAAGTATACTATAGTTCTCAGACCTTATACTTTTACTACCACAAAGAAGATAACGGTCCTTCTTTCCTGTCTTTCCGACGTGTACAGATATTTAAAACAATGTCTTCTTTTCCTTGCCTGGATGCTAGTATGCATGTTATATTAAATTATATTCTTCTTTTCCTATTCTCTGAGACAACTGCTATTTTAATCATTACTCTATCCATTCTAGTTTAATATTATTATTACAAGATTTTTATATTAGTTTAGAAAATAATTTCTGTTAATTTATCTTCTTTTGTAATTATCTGATTTCTATTAATTCGCCGCCTCCTAATAGCTGCCTGATACTGCGGTTACATCACCCAAGTATATTTAGTTGTGTTTACCTTCACTGACTACACTTAAATGAGTAGCATATATTTATGGTATTCTTTTCGTGTTGGGTTCAAGTATGTGCCTGATGGTTGAGATTTATGAAGGGTATTCAATCAGTAAGTTTACCTGAAGTTTAATTTATATCGCTTAATTATATTTTTATTTACGTCAGGGCAATTACTAAACAATTTAATCAACCAGACACAATAGTCGGCATTATATTTGTGTGTAGCTGAGTTTCGATTTAAATCTGTCGGTATGACGTTCCTTATACGAGGTTTAAGCATAGGATATTAGGTGGAGAACCTGTAATACATTTGCTTATTCATTATGGTTGTGTTTATTTTCGTATAACTTAGCCATTGGGATTAGCATCACTGATAGGTGGTACAGGAGTACTTGGTTTTCAGTTGGAATTGAGTTAGGGTGCGTCTAGCTGAGTATTATGCTTGGATTTCTTTTTGCCTTGGATCAAATTATGTATTTAAATGGGGACATTGCTGTTTTATAAATATTCCACCAGGTTTAGGCATAAGACTTCTACTCGTTTTTGAGCCAGCTCTTATGGAGCTTAGAACAGGACTCATAATTTGTTTTACACGTGCTTATTGTGGTTATATTTGTGATTGTTTATATTGTTTACACTGGGAGCTGATAAACAATATTGATGCAATAAAACATGTGTAAAGTGAGGATCCTGGGTTCACCAGCATTCAACACTATAGTGATTTCTGAGTTATGTGTGCAGTGCTTAACATCCGCTTTTCTACATGCGGCACCGCAGACTGTGACACTGATGACATATGGGATGAAGATAGTGCACGGATGGAATGAGATGGTGGAGGAAGCGGAGTTCCTGGAGAAAACCCTCCCCAGCGCCTGAAATCGAACAGCTTGATGGGAACTAATCAACTCAGCAGCTACGGCGCGGCCGATTTTTCAGTTAGTTTGGGACCACTGCCTCGGTGTCTACGGCCAAAAGATCAACAAATATTTGCAATATATTTACTTTTTTACTAAGCTAAACTCTTAGTCGCAATAAGTATATCACAAAAGAGGATAGAATGAAAATCGTTTTGCTTTTAGGACGGATCGATTGCTCGCAAAGGGATGTGGCTGCTGAGATCAATAGATAGCATCCAGGGGAGTCACTAATTGAAAATTCAGTTTGAAAATATTAGTAACAATGTAGCCAAGTGGAGAATACTTTGGATAGACGATGCTTTAGCAGTCGATAATAGGCAAACTTACCGGAATGGCTGACATTGTTCAATTTTATGTCATCCCGTCGAAATTTCTAAGGTCCACTACCCCAAAAATGGGCGCTTTTCGGAGAAGATATAGGAAACTTTGAAGAGTGAGTAATTTCATTCGAGCGAATTCCAAATGAAGCAACATTTGAAAGAGGACGACCCTGACCATAGGGTTGAGTGGTGTGATTGTTGCTCCTGCCTCAAGAAGGCGAAATTCATTTTTCTTACATGGTATGATATTCCTGGGCAGTACCAGTTCTTACATTTGTAGGTAAGTTATTAGACGGAATATGATATATTCTTTAAGCACAAACTTACTGTATCAGTGACAACTAAAAAGGTCGCTCCAAAATTACTGTGAGGCAAATACTATTTATTCTTTATTTATTATCCAATTTTTTTATTCCTATTTTAAGCAAAGGTATATTAGGAATATAGTTTAAAAATTTATGAATATAATACAATTTAAAGAAACATAACAAATTCAGTATCAAGCTGACAAACAGTAAACACCAATATGAATCATTTAGCTTAAGAAATATTTTGTTTAAGAAAGCCATGAAATATTGATAATTTTTGTAATTCATCAGAATATGTGTAAGTGGTTTTGAGATAGTGTAACCTAAGGATTGAAGCAATAATTCAAGTTCGTATCTTTCAAAACAGAAAAACGGACAATCAAGTAAAATGTGAGAGCCATCTTGAGGATGATTACCACAAATACAATCACCTATGGATTTGATTTTGAATTGAAATAAGTAAGCTGAGAAATTTCCATGTACAGTTAAGAATTCAGTGAGAACATAGTTAGGATTAACGAATTTACATTTATGTCTGTCAGAAACTGTTAGAAATATAAATCCTTAGTTGAAGCACCACAGTCTACTATTGCTTCATTCTTATTTGATTCATCAGCACCACAAATGTACGCGTGTATGGTAGACAACGTAACTTGCTGAAAATTTGTATAAATGGTAATTATTAAGGATATTTTAAATATCCTAAGAGGTTTATTCCAATTACAAAACTTCTGTACGCCAATGGTTGAACAAATTCTATCCGAGTTTCTGGATTGGATGGGAGGTCCTTTAACTCTAATTAATGTTCAACAACGCAGGTCCATCGCACAATGAATGAAACGGGTGAAATAATACTAAAATGGACCCAAAGTCCATAGAGTTTAAAGTTCCCCGACAATCATATTTCCGGATAAGCAAAAAGCCCGGAGAAAATCTTAACCAGATAACTCACCCTCATGGAAATCCAAACTCGGAACTCGTAAATGTGAATTAGGCACGCTTTTCCCACATCACAGAGGCGGGAGCGAAGGTACTGTTCAACGTGAAGCCTCGTCAAACTACATATGCTTAGCCCCGCCACTGAAACGTCGCACTTGACAGCTGGCGATTAAGTTCTTAAACGCCAATCTCAAGGCAACATTCTGGGTAATCAGTGACAAAGCGGTAGCTATATCTCATTTCATCAAAGATTGCATTACTTTGTTTTTTATTGTCAGAAATGCGTATTTTATTCCACATAGGTTGCAATGTGTATGATCTTTTGTTACTGATTTAGGTCTGCTACTCACGTTAATTTTTGCATGAGGCTGCTTTAATGGAATTAGGAAGATTAGGTTACAAAAGCAAGGTGATGGAAATAACACTGAAATATTGGTTCCGAATATGAAATTTAGATGAGGAAGATATTGTTAAACAGGGTTTGGTAGCACAATAAGAATAAAGGGGAGAGAGACTTGGATATATAAAATTCAAGAGATTTTACAGGAAATAGTTATGGGTTCATTATGGTTAGATAGTGTAAGAATAGAAAAGGGATTCTGGAAAGAAGTAAAAACAAGAATTGAAGATATTAAAAAACAAGAATTATGGGCTAATCTTAATAACAAAAATCTCTTAAATTATATAAAACACTGAAAAATGATTGGGGCAGGGAAAAGTATATTGACATCTGTGATAAATTAGGAAGAGAAGGGTTGGCATGGATTAGAACAGGAGTAATATACTTAAGGGGTATAAGGAATGGATATATTAAGGAAAGATTTCCAATGTGTGAAAAAGAAAATAGTACTGGGCATTATATTGTGACTTTGTGGGTTCGTGAAATTAAAAGTTCACTTGCACAAACTCAAAATATTCTTTATTTCCACCGAGTTACAGCTGGAACAGATGGCCAATTACACAGAATTACGTAGCGCACCCAATTACAATTCGCCAGTTTGTCTGTCAAAGGTCCACTCTGCACTAACAATTACGCATAACTCCTCTGATACATGCACACAGTCTTCCAGTCCGTTCACTATCCTGGCGCTCCTCACAGCTGCTCTCCAAGAACTCAACAGAACAGTCCACTTCATCCTTTATATACGCAGATCGCTGTGTCTGGGTGTTTCGTGGCTCAGTGAATCATTCTGAAGGTTCCAGACGTCAATGGAAGAGGAGAAAGAGATGGCTAGTGATGCTTTTCCAACTATCCCCTCGTTAGCACTACAAGATAAATGGGTAGGCGTGGTCTGAATGCCTCCGGTCGCCCACTCTGCTGCTAGCTGGCCGTGCCTTCCGATAATTAGGTTATAACATTTATGACTGTCCAAAAAACAAAATATTGGAAAGATGAATTTCTTTTGCATAAGTGGGAAAACATACCAAATGAAATTAGGGGCAAAAGAATTTTGAATCTAAGATCAGAAGAAAACATAATAAAACTGGGAAAATTTATTGGCAAGGTCAGATGTAAATGGCTTTGGAAAACAGGGAACACTAATGAGAACAACTACAAAAATTAGATAAGGTATAAAGGGAAACAAAAATATAGATCCCAAGTTTTAGAATGATCGTACACAACCTGGGTTAATTATAATGGGGAATGGGTATACGCAACTCCAAAAGAAGCAGTCTGTAAGATATTGTACTTATGGTATATTAATTATGTTATATATGTATGAAGTTGTACATACTATATATTGTAAGAAGAAATTGGAAATAAACTAACTAACATACAAGAGAAAGGCAAACGGTTGTGGTGTTTTGTAATAACCACTCTGGCAACGTCGAAACCAAGTATAGCCAACGTAAGGCAAAGCAACATGAAGTGTCATGTGTAACGCAGCCGCGGTATACATTTTATAGATTTTGCAATTTGGGAGACCTGATACCGTAAGTAATTGAATTCTAGTATTCTCTTTCAAGAAAACCTCCACTGGAGCAGCTGCATGGGATCCTCACCACACGCGGAAAAATTGCATATTGAGGGTCATGTTGTATATGATATGTACTTCTACAGAAGGAAATCTTCAAAGACGAAGTCATCTCTTCCTCGGTGGCTGCGCCGTGGTTCAGTGGTTAGACTGCTTGGCTCTCACCAAGGAGGCCTGGGTTCGATCCCAGGCGACCGCAAAGTGAGATTTGTATGTATGTATGTATTTATTTATTTATTCACTGCCATTGGGTACTACCCGGTGGCAGAGTTAAGAATAAAGATCAAATTACAAATACTAGATTTACCACAATAAACAATACACACATGATATTATTTGTGGTGGACAACACGGTGTTGGGGCGGGTTTTCTCCGGGATCTCTGGTTTCCCCCGCCATCTCATTCCACCGGTGATCCATCTTCATCTCATGTATCATCAGTGTCATCGCCTGCGGTGCCGTATATAGTAAAAGTGGGCGTTAAACACTACACATTTCATTTCTTCCTCGGTGCAAGTTGCTGGAATTGAACACACAGCTACCAATAAATTTCGGAGTACTCAAAAGTGAAAAACACAGAAAATGTTCCAGCCCTGTAGCATTGGATCTTTGAAGTTACAACACGGCTGATAGGTTAAGTCACACAGTATTATTTACTTCACTTCAATCACTAATTAGTAATTGGATTACACGTAATAAGAATTGACTTAAACATCCAAGAGATGCATGAATGATGCAGCATAGTGGCTAGAAAAGTCAATTAGTTCACGATACCTGTGCGAAATATACGTGTTGGGAGCATGGTTGAAAAACTATAAAATAAGAATGGGCTTTAGATCTGTTTATTTACCATACTCAATTTTGCCTTGCTCTTAGAGGAGAAAACTGCATTTCCCTTTCAAAATTAGTTCCACATTTCACAACCTTTGGTAAATTATTCATATTTATTAAATATTTTTAAATAAGAATGAGCAATATTTATAAAGTTTCCACGCGGATATTTCATGTAATTTACCACACATACTCTCCAAAAAATGGATTGCTTTCGCATTAGAAACATTGATTTCTTCAACGTACACATCCTTTAATTCCGTTGGGGTTTATAGAGATACTGTATAACAGTGGCTGAATCTGTCGTTTAATGGGGAGAAAGAAGAAGGTGGAGTAAGTGACGCGAGTTTAAGGTAGTCCCGAATTCTCTACAATTTTGAAATCTGCAGAACACCAACACCTTAATGCTTATATTGCTGTAGATAGCCTGCAAATTATCATTCGGTCTCATTATTGTAACATAAGGAAGACAAGCGGTAATACACGTGATAATGGGCGTGCAAACAGGTATTTGAGAAGTAAGAAATCGCAAATATCATATTTTAATCCTTAACGCAAAACTGATGAGGAATATAATGCTCATAGATGAATTATTATTACTACTCTCACCCGAACGTCGGAACTCCCTATAGAACCGGCCGGCAGTAGGGTCAGACGGGAAGCATTCAGTCCACGCCTACCCATTTGTCTCGTGTCACTAACTGAAGGGATAATTAGGAGAGCAACGCAAGCACTGTACCGTCTCTTTCCCCTCCCACCAGACGTCTCGAAACCTCGGGATAATTGTGCGCGCCGCGAAACTTCCAGAATCGGCTATCTTCCCTATATAAGGCTTGTAGTTGGCGAGTCAGCTCAGTTCTTGGCGAGCAGCCGTGAGGAGCGCTGATTGAGTTAAACGGACCGGAAGACTGTGAACGTGCATCAGAGGTATTGTACTTAACTGTGAGCGTGCAGCGGAACTGTGACAGACGAACTGGTGAATTGTAATTGTGTGCATTACGTAATTCTGTGTAACCGGCAAGTGTTCCGACTGTAATTCGGTGGAAATGAAGAACACTTTTGAGTTGTGCAATTGGACTTTTAATTTCACGAACCCACAAAGTTACACTACTATCTCCAGGGATTAAGCCTCCTGCTTTGTTACGTTCTTGTGAAAATGAGATTATTTATCAACCCATCTCTGTTGTGCCCGTCTCGGTAGCGTGAATGGTAGCGTGTCTGTCTCACGTTCAAGAGGTCCCGAGTTCGAATCTCGGTCAGGATGAGTTATCAAGATAAGGTTTTTTCCGGGGGTTTCCCTTATCCTTAAAGACGAATATCGGGTACCTCTGAGCTCTATGCACCCTGGACTCATACCACCTCTGCCGCAATACTTCACGAACAGCGTTATCAAAGAATTCGATACGGAGATATCAGTGGAAACACAGGCTTTAAGATCCTCTGAAACGAAAAACGGGTATGTTTAAAAACTATCCGTTTAAAGGGTGTGTGCGTATGCACGCGTGTGCGCAGCATTACTGAAGAAGGAGAACTAAAGTTTTGTTAAACACCAAAATTGGTATGTCAATTTAGCACCTTTCGAGAATGCGATACAAATCGTTTCAAGTAAATCCCTCAAACCAGACTAGCACAAACATGGAATATTTTTTTCCTAAAATCTTTACTTATTCTAGAAGTAGCTCCAACGATTTTGTAGGTTATGATTTTCTTAGAAAGTCCTCTAAAGTTTTCTTGATTCTGGATTACGTTTGCACTTCTGCATAACTCTCACTATAGGTGAAATTAACTTAAATCAAATTAAAACGCATTTTCATTTACTTCTTTAACCATTTCCAAGCATTCCTTATTTTGCCTATAATTTTCCCAGATAGGAGTCCGTTATTCGTTTTCGGTTATTCAAAGGGATGTGCATTTCAAAGTGATTCCAAGGAGGCCATCTGCAAGAAAATGATTCCAATACACAGAAGGGCAGAAAATATTTAGTGAAGTAGCTAAGAAGAGGTCTTCAGTTTTCTAAATACTAATGAATGGTGCTTGGGGAAGGGAAAAGTACATGGACATGACGAATATGGGTGAGAGCAGAAGTATGGCTACTGAAATGTCTGAGGAAGGATATTCCACAAAATTACTGTCCCATATGTGGTGGAAATGACAACTTGAAACCTTATTTTTGAGACTAAAGGTACAGAAATTTGGAGAAAAGAGTAAATTGATAAGAAGTGGTTTGAGTTAGATGGAATATAGCTATTGCTGAAATAATAAGCAAAAAAATTGTGCAATTCTTGGACAAAGTAAAAAAAAGTGATTATGGGCAATGAACAGAAATAATAACAAAACTAAATTGGTGTAATTAATTGGTTAAAAATAAGGAATTGCAGGAGTGAAATGGAGTAAGGGAATTATGGAATAAAGCATGAGTATGACTGGCACAGAGCCAGGACTAAACACCGGGCATACTCAACTATACATGTCTTAGCATAGAAACCAGCTATGGTCTTAAAGGTTTCACTCTTACATACTGTACTTTGTTTTCTTTCCAACGTTAAGTCATATCGGACGATGAATGGCATATATGAAATGATGATCAAATGAGCCCAGGGTCCATTGAGCGTACAGTTACCCGAAATTCGTCTTTTAGGATAAAGGAAAACCCTGGAAAAACCTTATCCAGGTAACTCACGCGGACAGAGATTCGAACTCGGGACCTCTTGAACGTGAGGCAGATATTCTACCCCCACGCTACCGAGGCGGGCATACTGTATTTTCAATTAGTCTTCTTCCTACAAGAGGAATGGCTACAAGAACTTAAGAAAAAGGTTTTCTAGGTTAACGTAAGGTAAAGCAAGAAGTAATTCTAATAATAGTTGGTACAAAAGTAGAGAATGCAAAGTGAGCGCAAGAATTTTTATTTCTTTTCTTTTGGCGTCTGTAAAACTATGGCACGATAAACTTCTCAGAAATCTCCTGAAGCACCTCTCGCCTTCTTCTGTTTTTTATACTGCGGGCGTTGGTATCTCTTTTTTTTCCGCACGTCTTTTTTTTTTGTTTTTTTGTTTTACTGTGTTTCTTTTCTTTTTTTGTTACCTAACTCTTTGTATAAGGGTCTTAAGTAGTCATTTTAAATATCTGTAAGGAAAGAAAGACTATTGAATAAGTGTATCCTAAATTTTTATTTTTGGTATTTTTTAATTTTATATTTTTATTTTTTATTTTTATATGTATTTTTATTTTAAATCCGGGAACAGGTACAGGGTAAGTCGTTTGTTTTGTTCTTGCTTCTGCTAGGTGATTGGCATTCTGACGTTCTAACATATACAAGAAAGGAGAGGCCGCTATCATTTTAGATATTGAAACTTTTTCCTTTACAATATTATGTAAGATGTTTTTCATACAGCCTAAGATATGATTAAATCTAAATATTTTGTCATGTACGTCCATATTTGTGCTGTAGCACATGTTAAACCAAACTACTACTTTGTTTAAAAGTTGTATTATTCATACTTTTTCCATATTATATCCCTATACTGAGTAAAAAAATAAAAGAAATATTTGATGGCTTGTCAACAGCTAGGTCATTTTGCCTCCTTCTTTGTAGATGTCTTTGAAATAACATCTCGATCCATTTGATTTAATGTGTGAAAGATTCTTTGAAGATTATTTTTAACGACCATCTTCATCTATTTATTATAAAATACACATCGAAACTCGTGTGCTATTTTTCGCCATAATGTATAATGTACCAGGTGAGTCAGCTGCCCCTATTTATTTCCCCTAAGGGAGGGGATCCGTCTCCTTCAGCTGCCAAGGTGCGGACACTGCGGACCCTTAGCACTCGTGGTACCTCTGACGTTACTAGAGGAACCTCGGACCGAACATTCGACCACCTCCCTGAATGGAAGTTGTTTGGATTCGGTTGGACTTGAGGGGGCAGTGTGTTCCCGACATCCACGGGGAATTGTGTACCTCCGGCCAGGCTACGGCCGTCCGGAGGGGGTAGAGGGTTGCCTCATAAGTCCCGGGTACTAGCCTGCAGAGATAGTAGTAGGTGTGCTAGATCAACAGGAGGCCCCACCGAGGTTTTCGGTAGACTTCCCTGCGGGGTTGACGCGCGTAAGTGGCGTATTCACGGGGGGGGGGGCGTCCATTTAAGAAATCAGGTATTGCCCTAAGGAAAGAGCCTCGGAGTATCCATCGCTCCCGGGTAGAAGGAGGCTCCGTGTCCTTGGTTCTACGGTTCCAGGACTAATGGGAGTAGAACCTCTGCGCTTTATTTAACTGCCGCTATTTATTCTTATCTATGCAACACACATTGTGATGTGAAAACGTTGACCCTTTTAACACAGAAGCCGTTGTTGCAGCTCTGCCCTTCTAGTTGGTAGTGTGCGACCCAGCATAAATACTTACAGCGCTGCATGAGGACCAATAAGCTGCGAAAAGCTTAAATAAATTATTACCGTTAGAGTGATACAAAAATACCTAAAGAATAAGCGGTAGATTGTTGCAGAAATGGAAGCATACAAAAAATGGAGGCTTGCGGGATATTTGTTACAAGTAATGCCATGTATAATCCTTTTGGGGACAATCTCGCATTTTTGTTAATTTAAAGAAACAAGCAGTTGATGTTTACTACACAACTGTAAAACTATGGTTAGAATATACAATACTTTTGTTTATCATTCTGACCACAACTACGAGGTCTTTTAAATATGGATTTAAGGAAACGCTTCAAGACTTTGCTTGTTATTAACGAGCGTATAGGAAAAAGACGCTCGTGATTTTATTTACTTCTGGTTAACAACGCGACTACTGTTCATCCACGTGTTAGAGAAAGGGGTTCGTTAACGACGTTTGGCAGGCAACGGATTTGAATGAGGTTAATTCAATTATCAATATTAGAGTTCCACTCATGTGGCTTCTTAAAACTGATTAAGCTTTACGAACTTGTAAGATAGGGCATCTCTCTCGCAGTCAGTTTTGTGATATTTAATGTACTAACTAAAGATCTGAAACCTATTTGGCTGGCCTCCAATAATAGATAAATGACTGTCTAAAAGCACACAGAAAAATAAGATAAAATATAAACAATTTGATCCTTCTTATAACGGTAAGATATGGAGTGGGTCGGGGGGAGATGCCATACTTAAAGTTTTAGGGATCAAAAGTTGAGTTGAATTGAGGGTTTAGGTTCAGCACTAAACTGGCATTCACTGAGGAGCCTTCTCTACATAAGTGCATGTTTGTGTTGTGTTATTATTTTTAATTAAGTATGTTTTAATTTCTTTAATCAAAAATGTAGTTTAGGCATTTCACCCCGAACATCAGTGTCAGATGGCAATCATATCAAAAGAAAATGGAGTACCATTATTGTGCATTTGTGATACAAATACATATTTTAGAAAGCATATTTATTAGTATTATAAAGAATAAAATACTAAAGAAAGGTAATAATCGATGTAAGAATAAACAAATAACATGATCACATGCAAATGAAATCAAAGTTCTTCTGCACAGTTGTTTCACACGTTTTCTTCTTCTGTACAGGTTTCATGCAACGATCTACTGCAAACGACATACTGATTCCAATCAACCTATGGTCGAGTTCTATCGTAGTAATTAAGAGCACACTCAACAAAATCACTGTCATTTTCTGACCTGTTTGGTTCCCTAATTCTTGACTCGCTTGCTGCAGATTGCCTCTGTTTAATTCGCTCCAATCTAAATTTGCCCTCTTCTATGCGATACTGTTCTGTGAGAACTTCAGCATGTTTTTTCTTGCATTTAGATTTCAATGGGACCGGCGTCAGTTCTTCAAATGATGTTCCTGGTTCATTCTGGATAATCTCCAAGTCCCTTTCATTTTCAGCTCCAGTACTTCTCCTCCTGTTTGGTTCCCTTTCTTGAATCCGTTCTGTATGTTCAGTAGTAACCGTATCGGAAATTTGATACACATTCTAGAATCGTTCTTCATCAAACGTCGTTTTAGAGTTCTATATGGAATGCTATATTCTTGGGAAGCTTTAAAACAATTCACTCCGCCAGTTCTCACACGTTCCAAAGCCATTTGTAGACATTCTTTAGGCCACTGACATCTATTTGAAGTTCTAACACACACTTGAGGCATCTCCTACGAAAATAAAGTCTGTATTAGCAACTTATAAAAGTAGGCATGTTATTCCGAAAAAACAGTGGCATCTCTCCTAAGGATCGGGGTGAGATGCCACAAGACGGTCGCTGCATAGCAACAGAGGATGGCAAACTATACCACAACATACCTACTATGATAAGCATGCGTGAAATTTCGTTCTGCTACTTTATTCATACACTTGCACATACTTTAAAATAACTGTGCACCATTAAAATAGCATCTATTTTTAGACCTAAACCTGTAGTTCTTGGTTTAAAGGTGAAGAAACACCTAACGCAGGGGAACACGCATTTGCCTTCTTGTCACATTGCCACTAACGAGTGCCATACATGTTGGAGTCGCGATCTGCTTTCAGCCATTGGAACCATAAACTTTAGGCATCTCGTTCCCAAAAGGCACTCTACATATCGGCGACGCGTATTACATTCATTGCTAATGTATACATTTTTTTCGGAGTAATAAATTGGGCAAGCAATGAACCGATATAAAAGCTAATGCTCCGATTATTTTGATCTAATTGTTTAGAAAAAAAATACATTTCATTTGCTGTAGTTCAAGTTATTTCGGCAAAAGGTTGATCAAATGTTGTTACTGCTGTTGTAAAAGGTTATACAGTAAGTATAACAAAACTGGACTGGCAGGTGCACGACCACGTGACATCCACTGCGTTTCCTGCGTTTCCTGCGCAAGCGGCATGTATCTGCGCCATCCGTCATAAGCGCGCAATTCCTACCCCTATTCTAGTCCAGTTTGCATGTGAATAACCTTAGGACTATAGACATAACTTTCGGACACGACAATAATGGCAAAATACAGCAGTTAATGGGAGAGGAGAGTTAAGGAGGCATAGGCTATGTCCTCTGAGAGGAACACGTCAGTATCTAACACTGAAATTTCATGAGTATTTAAAAACAAATTACGTTTTGTTATTTTAAGTCTATAAAATAAAGTAAACATTCCAGTATCCAAAGAGTGCTTAGATAGCCTCTGCACGCCTTATTTAAATGCTCTAATCTCTGTTTCATATAACCTTGCCCCGCTGACATATATCATTCTGCGTGCAACTGCTTTCCCCCTCACCCTAATTGGCTAATGCTTTCTCACCATGGGCCATAGGCAGTGCCTTCCCGTCACATTTAAAACTGCAGGAAACGCCATAAGAATTGCCAGGATAAAATCATACAAATAAAAATATGAAGGCATGTAAAAATAATGAAGCGTATAATGAAACTGAGCAAGTTGAAACTGAATGAATGAGCAATGAAACCGAAACCAGTTTATAATGAAAGACCTTCGGCCTTTTCCACTGAGATTTTTTAAAAGCAGCCCACATACTTTACAAAAATGCTTGTCTTTCACATTTAAAGTCGTCACGCCGTACTTGTCGTGTGTCCTTCATTCACCCAAGTCTCGTCAAGGTACTATATTTTGCGAATTGTATCCCGGTAGAGCCTGATTGTCCTTAAATAACGTCTTCGTCACACAGCAATATGGCCCCTGGAGTAGTAAGTTTTCCTGTTGTCTCAATTTCATGTCGCGATGTTCCTACGCATCTAACAAATCTGTAATTTCAGAGCACAGCTGGTCGATTTCTCTCAATGTCAAAGACGGATTCTTCTCTGTGAGTGCATTAAACACATGCACCACAATTTCTTTTTCGCCGCTTTGTAATGGTTTTCCCTTGCGATGCTTCAGTGAAAAACTGGCGGTAGACACGCGCAATAAACGCTCAACAAAATAATTTAGCTCTCGCACTCGGCATAACAAACCTTTGAATGGCGATATATGACTTATCCAGTTAAAAACAAGGTCAGTGATAAAAGTCATATAAACCAATATGTCGTCACTACCGCTAAATCACGTGCTATCCTGCCATGTGCTTGAGGACAAAGGAAACTCCTCTTTACTTCGTTTAAGAATTAACACGCATTTCAGATAAATCAACTCTGTTGCCTAATATATTTAAGTAACCCAGTTACGAAAATATAAATTTGACAAATTTCTTCCAACATATAAAGATTAATCACCATGTTAATAACGAACTAATTTTTACCGCACAACAGTCTATACTGCAATAGCAGCCAATGAGAGGTGATAAGATCACGTGACCGTTAAGAGATACGTAGCAAGCTTATATGAAACAAGGATTAACTGAGTTCGAAAATTACGTGAAAGATGGCGTTAATATACGAATTCTAATTCTTTATCCTTGCTTCCTTGCTTTCTCGCTATTTAAATTTTCAGCTTTTGCTTAATTTAAAATGTGCCTGAAGTGCAGTTTTGGTGCTAGACTAATGAAACTTGCTACACTCGTTCATAGACATACAGCAAGTAAAAATTTCCCTGAGTATTATTGTAAGATATATTTAAGCACGCTTGCCTTACTTCAAAACACAAATGTTTGAACTTTTAGGTCCAAAAAGCCATATTTACAGACTTAAACATTTTTGGTGCCTAAAGTTATTGAGATACAGAGAAACCTAGAGCAACTTGCAATTTCTATAACGCCAAAGTTCTTGTAGATATTTTCGTATTTTTATATTTATTTACTTATTGTATATTTATTTATATTGTGTTTTCTCCTAAGGCAACATCCAATGGAAGTATCGTCATTAATTGTACTTCTTTTTCAGGGTACCAGATATTGGTAAGTCTTTTACGCATTCTCATATGAATCAATTAAAAGGATCACACAGATAAAAGATGTAATTGCGAATATGGACTAGCCGAAAACATGAATAACCGAAATATGGAAACTTTTCTAGAAAATCCCTCTGTATTTCCGGAATGGCCGCGTAAATCTGTTGTTGCCATGATGAGTCGTAATACAGGAAATAGTTGCTTAGGAAGTCATCTCCATTGAATTAGCATACTAACTTTTCCAAATTGTGTATTTGGTTCTCAAGTACAGAAATGGGTAGAGAAGATCTAAAAAACTGTACAGCTTCAGGATATGCATTCCTTGTCCTTCTATGTGAAATTGGAGCGCTATCCGAATGCATATTATTAATCAATTGAAGACATGCCGGAAAAAACGGGTTAACCCAATTTTTTTAAAACGGAGAAAAACAGTGTTTTGTGAATGAGGCTGAAAGAAATCGTTAACATTATTTCATTTCATCTCTGAGAATACAGTATATTTGATCAGTGTTATCCTTAATAGACCCAAAAACATGAATGATGTAATAAAATTAATAAAAATAAAATAAGGAAAATAAAGTGAAAACCTTTGTCTGCTTTTACTCAAGCTTTATTCTAGCTACATTTTACACACATTTTAGGTAAAATTAATAATTAAATATGTCTTTTGGGAATTTTAAACATCATACACTTGGAATTATTCCACTTTTCAGTAAGTATATCATTTTGAAAAGTAATTGCAAGCTTTTTAACTGTAGTCCGGCTGATAAAAAGAGGTTCATAAGTAATATTTTGAGAAGCTGTGGTCCCATATTTAGGAGTTTTGTAGTACTCATGAGAAATTGGTTAGTCATAATTCATCAGATCCGGTAAGTCCTTTAATTTCGCAGGATATTGGTCTTTGACCATTCTATTTTGGACGAAATATTGCGTAAGCGAAGATTTGCCAGACATTTTCCTTCTAATGTCCAAAATGTCATAATCCTCAATAGTACCGTAAGTGTATTTAATATACAGCTTAGAGGTGGTCCTTAAATACTTTCATGCATGCCACCTCGCTCAGGAGCATATTTTGTCCTGATTCTGAAACTGTTTTCTGTAGTTCATCCAGAAGAGGCTTTGCAGGGATGAACAAGTTAGCTGCCATTTTGACAACATGAAAAGGATTCTTTACCCTGTTTTTTTTTTTTTTCACTAGCTCCATTCACTGATCTGAAACATAAATGTAAGCTGCTTGCCTCTTGCTTTTTCTCTCTCCATAAGACCGAAGTCACGGTAACAAGGTGAAAATCTTTGATCGGCTAGTAGATGGCAGGCACAGAGGATGAACAGGTCAGTTCATTTTTGAGATTATACGAGTAGCACATCACAAAACGCAAGAACTTCACCTCTATTTAGCGTTATATAATTGCTGGAGACCAAAACAAGAAAAGATAACTCTCTGCCGCAACAACAAAGGGCAACACTTATAGCGAAATACTTTATTTTGAGGGTTAGCCCGTTTTATGGGCATGTCTTCAACTCTAATTTCGCAACCTCACTATGACAATGGTGCTGATCTGTATAGCCAAATATCATTAACATTAGAATGACTTCCTTTTCACTCAACATCAGGCAGAATATTATTAAACGCACTGAATATGACATTAATTCACATATCCCAGTAAATTCGGTATCATATATCTATTGATACAAACAAACGAGAGTCGAAAAAACAAATGCCCATGAATATGAACAAAGGACGGTCATATAAACATGTTTCATAGGTATAAACAAAGAAGAGTCAAATCAAAGGAAAATGGCTCAATCGTGCGCTGTTCGATCTCGCTCTTTCAAGCAACTCTAGACTCGCTACTCCACATTCGGTGTTCCAACAACTTTTTGCCCAACTACTGGGCCGTTACCCTATGTTCCGGTCTTTACAGACGGTTCTCAGTTAGGTAGCACTACGGGTTGCGCGTTCTTCATTAACGGTGAGGCTCATAAATTCGCATTCTGGACTCCACTTCAGTTTTCTCCGCAGAGCTGTATGACATCTTCTATTTGCTCCTTTTTATTTGCAAGTTAGCTCATGGCACTTTTATCATCTGCACTGGCTCTCTAAGTGCTCTTCAGACCCTGCAACAGCACACTGCCGCTCACACCCTTGTTTTAAAAATACAGGCCCAGATCTCGCAAATGCTCAGTCGCGGATACAATTTTGTTTTTACTTGGACCCCAGGCCATGTGGGGATTTCCGGGAACGAGGAGGCGGACGCGGCTGCTAAGTCCGCTTGCCGTTTGCCCCGGAGTTTAACAACTACGGTGCCATACCAGGATGTGCAACGTTTTTTCCGTCGCCAACTCCTATCTGCTTGGCAGCACTCATGGACAGCTTTGGAAGGCACACAACTGCGGGAAATAAAGGAGAGCGTACAACCCTGGCTAACTTCCTGCAGGGATAACCGGCGAGCCGAGGTGATACTCACCCGGCTGAGAATTGGGCACACACGAGCGACTCATGGCCATTTGTTAAGAGGGGAACTGGCCCCTGTGTGTGCTCCATGTGCAGTACGCCTCACTGTGCGGCATGTATTGCTGGATTGCCCGCAGTACGCTCGCGTTCGCCAATCAGTAGGCTTGGGGACTAACTTGTTGGGTGTTTTAGGGGACGACCCAGTGGCCGTGGTTAAGGCACTGCGGTTTGTTGCCGAAATTGGTTTTAATAAACAAGTCTGACTTGCATTTTATATTTGTTAATTAGATTTTAAATTATTAGGCTTGGGATGGGGTTTTTTATGTACTTTTAATAGTTGAGTGTTTTTATTGTATTTTACCTTTTATCTTAATTTGTGTATCTTTTAGTTTTTAGTGTTAACATCGGGCCCAAATGACCTTGTTGTCGACGGGCCCTAAAACACCACACACTCACTCACTCACTCACTCACTCACTCACTCACTCACTCACTCACTCACTCACTCACTCACTCGTTTTGCTTAAGCTTATGCTATTGTATTCAACAGAACCGTACTGCATACAATTATTCCTATGCATACTTGTTGAAAACCTACTGAGGAGTGCTATTTCGGATCTGTGAAAGATGTAGAAGGTTTTGTTTAAAGTAAGAAAGTTGTAGCTGTTCTGGTTAAGCTTTAAAGAAGTAGTAAAATTTAATCCCAAATGTAGAGGAAACTTCTACGTTGTTTTTAAGACATGATGCTTTATTAACCTGTACTGATTTCATATCTGATTGTGGCTTGTTTATAATATGTACTATTAATTATTTGTAACTGGAATCACCAATATTGGTTTAGTTTAAATTATATTACCTATATATTTATGTTCTGCTTTAACAACTCTATCAACATATGCCGTCTTTAGTGTCTTCACGCTACAGTTACGTAGCGTTAAGCGTTACATTTCAGGAGTAATGCACTGACAGCACAGGAAGATGCATCCACCTAACTATTATTTTATCTTCTCCTACCAAGAAGTAATGGGAGTACCTTAGGGACCATTATTTCGACAATATTCATATTTTCACTCCTGATTACAGTTTAAAAATCTGTTCCTATTTGCGGAATATTAGAACCTAATAGTGAAAGTCAATATAAACTACAAAAGCAGGATGCATTGAACACAGTTGTTGAAGACTTTAGCATGACAAATATGAACAGAATAACAAAAACCATGGCATCTAAAGGTGTATAGCCCGTCCGTTCAAAAATGCTATTAAAAATAGGATTCTAAAACAACTGACAGCATTCAATGTCCTTGGATGTAAAATATCATATGTTAATGAAGACGATATATGCGGAAAATAAACAAATATATAACCTTAAGACGAACATTAAAAGATAAGGCAATGTATGCATGCGGCCAATGCTCTGGAGACAACAATGAAGTCATTCATCTTGTGGTTTACCAGCACTTAGAAGCTATATCATGATAACTTTGTGAAGCTGTATAGTTTTGTAGATATTCTCTATGCATGTCTACATTTGATAGCTAAATACACAATTTGGAGAAATTAGTATAATAATTCAATGGAGATGTCTTCCTAGGCAATCATATCCTGTATAAAGGCTCTTCATGGCAACAACAGATTTACGTGACCATTCCGGAATTACAGAGGAATTTTATAGAAGTGTCTTCATTTTTCGGTTATTAATTTTTTCGGTTAGTCCATATTTGTAATTATACCTTTTTTGTGAAACTTTTAATTGATTCATATGAGAAGGCTTTTGTTTCTCTCTGTTTAATTCTACACCCTTTGATGTCTAATATATCAGCCATTTCATACACCTTAATTCCACAGGAGGCCGGAATCCATTGCAAATCAATATTTTGTCAAACGTTTTTAATCTTCTGGATTATATCTTGCACATTTAGAATTTCTCCATATTTGAATAGGATGAGGCTGCTGCAGTCAGAACTGCTGCCTCATAATCCGACAAAGTATCAATATTCTTGTATTGTTGCAGCCAAATAAGGATGTTTCAGAGTGAAAGATACATAGTTGAAACTTAACTATCAAAATTTGTTATATTCCTTTTAGCATGCTTGTGGAAAGAGAATATTTCGCTCGTTCCACTAGCGCCAGCTCCATGTTCATCGGAGGGAGGCCCATCTGTATAAATATATGTCCAGTTTACAGAAGGGTAGCTTGTGTGTATAGTTTCTATAGATGAAGCTTTAACCATGACTGGACCAGTTTATGTTTTATTAATGGGATTATTTCAATTTAGATTATAATCAATGTTGGAATCATCAATTGGGCTGTACCTAACTTGAGTTTTCATAGTTAGATTAGATATTAGAATGTTTGCCCATTTATTTGAATCTGGAAGCCTTTAATGTTTCTCATAGGTAAGCAATGCTTGTTTTTCAACTTCTGTTATAAGTGGTTTCTTGGAAGTGACCTTATGTAGAGCTCCTGATGCTGTAATTTTCGATGCTCTAGTTATTAAACGCAGAACTTCATTTTGTATTTGTTCCAAGCATGTTTTGGTCGATTTGGACACTTATTAGAATATCTCCACAGTATACTAGCATCAATACCAGTGTTATAGTTGGTATTCAATAACCACCTTGATATGTGTATGGCAATACCTTCTACCATATAGATCCGAAACTTGGATCAATACAAATTTACGTCTACGAAAATTACAAATCGCAGAAATGAGGTTTCTGAGATATGCAGTAGAATATACGATAGAGGACAAACACATTAATACAAGTATTTGCTAGGAACTCAAATTGTAAGAATAAAATATGCAATTAAGGAACAATAAACTATCAATCCTACAGCATGCCCAACAATAGGATGATCAAAAAAGTTCTAAATTTTAAGCCACAAGGTAATATACACCAGTCAAAACTAACAAGTAATAGTAGTGGTAGCAGCAGCAACATCACTAGTACTAGCCTACGAAGAAGAGAAGGAATAATACCTGTATGCTCACTTGCTTCTCGGGCAGCCAGCCAGGTGAAAAGATGATTAGATATCAAAGTTTCGGGAGGGCACATCTCTCCCATCATCAGGATATTTATAAATGTTATAACCTCAAATGAAATACTGGATATAACACAACCATAAACAAAGACAAAACACTATCAAAATTCGCATTAATAAACAAAAGACAGTTTGCAGTAAATTATATGCCAAGTCAGGAGATGGCGTGAGTATAGGCAATTGTGTCAAAGAAACACAATTACTTTACTTGATTATCAAGCTATAGTTATCTTTGCTTCTTAATTCGACGATCTACATTTTTATGGCCATTTTTCAAAAGGAGATGAACTGAAATCCAGCATCAAGATTAAGTGTGCTTCTTTTAGACAAAATCGCCAAAGTCTCCTTAATTCTCCTCTCCCAGTAACTGTTGCATTTTGCCAAGATAGCGGTCTCCGGAAAATTGGTTCTATAGTCGTTATGAAAACAATGCTCTGCCAGCCCAGAATTCTCAGGTTCATTGAACGAATGCTCTTTTCATTTTCGATAATTATAGTAGCGATAGTCCTTCTGGTTTGTCCTATATACGGTGTCCCACATTCAGAGGAAATGAGATACGCTTCCGGAACTTGGAAGTCCAGTTTGTCTTTCACTGGTCTCAACAGATGTTTAATCTTCGGAGGTGGCTTCTGGATGGTCCTGATGTTCTATTTGGCGAGGGTTCTGCTGATTCTGCCGGATAGATTGCCGGTAAACGTGAGGCTAGCTTTGGTGATCGAGGTTTCAACGTCATATTCGGAGTAGCCGTTTTAACGAAAAGCGGGTCTCAGGTGTTGTAGTTCTTGTTTTAAGTGGCTGGGATCAGAGATAGACGAAGCTCTGTGGGCTCTTGTATTGAGAACTCCCAGTCGTTGAGACCTGTGATGGAAGCTATGAGCGTTCAGATAGAGATCGGTGTGTGTAGGCATGCCCCAGTATACCGCTGCTGTTTTTTGAAACAAGAATGTCCAGGAATGAATACAGCCTTTTGTTCAGTAATACGAATTTTGATAGTGTTTTGTCTCCATTAATATTTGGGTTATATCCAGTATTTCATTTGAGTTTATACCATTTTATAAATATCCTGATGATGGGAGAGATGTACACACCGAAACGCTGATATCTAATCATCTTTTCACCTGGCTGGCTGCCCGAGAAGAAAGTGGGCGTATTCGTCGCCAGGAAAGCTTCAGGTCCTATTTTAAGAATACCTGTATGTTTGTTATCCCATATTCATCATTTTATAAAGGTACTTAAATTTCGTTGTCCAATATACGAACTTTTGTCATTTAGATGTGGATTATATTTATCCCTGTAGTAGTTTTCCGATATGAAAATACGAGTAAGGGCCGTTAGAGCTTCATTTTAACTTGTGATTCCAAGGAGGTATAATATAAGAATGTGGTCGTCGCAAGTGTCAGTCTACACATACTTGGCATTGCTGAGCGATAAAATATTATATCAATTCATGTATAATCGTTTCTTTGTTGTTATTTAAGTTTGCGACATTCACACCCTTAGCTTAAGTATACACACGGGGAGCTATTACAGTATAAAGAACTTCGAAAGGATTATAACATTCGAAATTCCAAATGATGTGATATGAATATTGGTGATATGATTAATGTATAGAATGGTAGGTAACAAAACGACAATGGTGAATATATTGAAGAACCTGATGACCCTCTAAAATGAAGTGAAGTAAAAGAAATGCCTGGGCCACCAGAGACATAAAACTTCTCATAACTTGGAGATGCTACAGACCATGAAGTTACTATTGCATCATATATTTTTAAATATAAATGCGGTATGGCATGGAATTGCACATCGTTTCGTCGAGGAGGAAAGATGGTTCAAAGTATTCTACAGTAAAAGTCTGCAATAATAAATGGCAACAAAACGGAAGGCTACTGTGGAAACTTTTGCACTCTTTTCCCCTGAAATCAAACTAGATATTAATTATGGACACAACAATGATGAAGGGCAACAAGTGGTTTTAAGAGAAAATACTATTGTATTCACCGTAACGATCGAATATAGTGGCCTATCTTAAAAGGAGGAGCTTTGGCATTTACCTGCACATTGCTGGAACAGGAAATACTCGTAGAAATCACATGAGTTTTCTGAGCCAGGAGCTTTGCAAAATCTGCTATTCTATTGGTTATTAGGTCAAGCCAAGGTTTCAAGAACTATCAACAAGCTTTAGATGTGAGAAAAGAGCTTGCAACTTCAGAATTGCTAATGCAAGCGAGTAAAAGAAGTTTACATACATGTATTATTGAAAGCATATATATATAATGTAACTTTGTGAGTTCGTAGAGTTAAAAGTCCAAATTGCAGAAATACAAACTTATCTATATTTCCGTTGAAATACATATTGGACAATTCTTACAGTAGCAGAATTACGTCACGTACACAACTACAACCTTCCAAGATCGTTGACCACATACAAAACAGCTTTCACAGTTGCACGATGTTCTGTTTACATCTCTCGTAACAACTCCGTTTACGAACCCTCGCCGTCGTGTCGCGATCTCATATGTACCTGCATCAATAGCTCTAGACTGTTCTAAAACAAACAAGAAGCCGAATGTTCTCTATGAATGAAGATGTCACTAGAATGTTCCATTTATCTATTTGGCATGCCTTTTATCTCCGCCCTATCTTTATCTGCTTAGGCAAGCTCTTTATCTGCATTCGGCAGGGCCTGTTCCGTACACTTCCGCTCCGAAACTTTTGTGTGCGTCGCCGCAGTCACGACACTGCTCCCACCTCAAGGTTGGTTGTCCCGAACAGCACCATCGTAGCGGGCCAGACAATCCAGGTGTACCACAAATATCTTTCCTCAAGGAAATTCTGGATGAGGTAGACCACGTTCATAATACCCTTTACCACCTGGTACTTGACAAGGTTGCTGAAATTTCGGGCTGCGTCTCTTGGTCCAAGTTAAAAAACAAAAAACGGCCGAGCTCTTGCTGATTTGCAGTAAGACCTTGGCCTCCTTAATTTTGGAAGTCTGGTGCCTATTTTAAAAACCATACTTTTTCCACTCTTCATTTAGATTTCTTGTAGGCGATACAACCAGAACAGGTCACATTGCTGTAACACTTGGCTGTTGGCTTGCCTGTAGTACAGGGTTTTCATGCGGTCACTAGCCCTCTGGATGTTCCGACGAGCCATGAAATGCATGTCGTGGAGATGGTTTACCAGGTTCTCCACATATTCGGGTGCTGAAATTTTGGCGTCCGGGGGCTACCAAAAGCCAGGCCACAAGAAAGGCGTAACTTTCGGCCGAGCACTAAGCTGGCTGGTGTCACCGGTTGGCCAGCAGCAACAATGGTACCTTAACGTCTCAGTCTTGATGATGGCTGTCCACGACCTTCCTCAGATATTCTTCTAATGTCTTGATGTACCTTACGAGCATGGCGTCCGGCTGTGGATGTAGAGGTGTTGAGCGGACCTTAATAATCCCAGGACTTTCTAATGCTTCCTTCAATAGGTTGAACTCAAAATGGTACTCTGGTTGCTTTGGAGCTCTATCGGCACCCCAAAACTGCAGAACATTTGCCCCACGAGGCAGTCTGTGATCGTGTTAGCCTTCTGGTTCGGGGATACATACACCTCTGGCCACTTGGTGAAATGTCGGGTAGCTCTAAGCTCCAGACACCCTGGACACATTTGAGCATCATTTCAACCCTTTCATTCACCGTCCGATATGACTTATTTTTGTGGACGTAAAATTACAAAAAGTAGTTCAAGACTGATGTGTGTGCAGGTACAACAAGCTAAAAACTATTCCATGAAAATCAAAGAATGAGATGACCACAACTTTCACAGCAGCAGCAACCACTTTAGCTCTTTTGAGGGTTGGATATGAAGGAGATTTCCACACTGAGCTTTGCTCTTTCCTCTCAGGATCAAAATGATGTAGCCAAGTTCCATCAGCAGTGATTACGTTGGAAAGAAGCTCCGGATGTTACTCTAACATCAACTTTAATTGATTGTTAGCTCCATTGCAGTGCTAGGAGATATTGAACATGTCTGAACTTACCTGGTTCTCAATGGCGGGAACCAGGAGTACCAACAATGTTGCTTGTTTTTTATATTAAGCTAACAGAATCTAATAAGATTGAATTTCATTGCGAAAAATAATGACTGTAAACAAATTATGACCATTCTTTATTGAACAGCCCTCGTGGTACGCCAATTCAATGGAGATGGCTTCCTAGGCAATCACGTCCTGTATTAAGGCTCATCATGGCAACAACAGATTTACCTGGCCATTCCGAAATTACAGAGGAATTATCCAGAAGTGTTTTCATATTTCAGTTATTAATTTTTTCGGTTAGTCCATTTTTGTACTTATATAATTTTGTGTGTGATCCCTTTAATTGATTCATATGAAAAGGCTTTATTTAGTTCCTTTCTGTTTCATTTAACAGCCTTTGATTAATTGTATATATATGAGTCATTTCATTTGACTCAACGCCAGAGTTGCCCGGAATTCATTGAAAATCAGTAATTTGTCCAACGTTTTTAATGTTTTGGATTGTATTTTGCAATTTTAGAATTTCACCATATTTGAATAGGATGTGGATGCTGCAGTCAGAATTGATGCTTTATAATCTGAAAAAATGTGATCGCCTCGGTAGCTTGGTGGTAGAGTGTCTGCCTCACATTCAATAGGCCCCGAGTTCGGATCTCGCGTCAGGGTGAGTTACCCGGATAAGGTTTTACCCGGAGTTTTCCCTTATCGTGAAAGACGAATGTCTGGTAGCTCTAGGCTCTATGTACCCTGGTCTCATTTAAGCATCATTTCACCTATTCCATTCATCATCCGTATGACTTAACGTTGGCGGACGTAAATTAAAACA
Source organism: Mantis religiosa (assembly GCA_030765055.1). Lineage (NCBI taxonomy): Eukaryota > Metazoa > Arthropoda > Insecta > Mantodea > Mantidae > Mantis > Mantis religiosa. Next base: position 1,510,477 of record JAUKNK010000131.1, on the reverse strand, counting down.
TCCTACAAAATCCTACAAAATACCAATACACTTGTATCGCTGCAGCCAATTAAGGATGTTTCGGAGCGAAGGATACATAGTTAAAATTTAACTATCAGAATTTGTTATATCTGTTCTAGCATTTTTGTGGAATAATAATAATTCTCTCGTTCCACTAGCGCCAGCTCCATGTTCATCAGAGGGAGGCCCATCTGTATAAATATATGTCCAGTTTACAGAAGGTTAACTTGTGTGTATAATTAGCCATGACTGGATATGTTTTATTTATGAGAATATTTCAATTTAGATTATAATCAGTGTTGGAATTATCAGATGGGTTGTAACCAACATGAGTGTTCATAGTTAGGTTAGATATTTGAAATTTCGGCCATTTATTTCAATCTGGGAGACTTTAATATTTCTCATAGGTAAGTAACGCTTGTTTTCCAACTTATGCTATAGCTGGTTTCTTAGAAGTGACATTATGCACAGCTCCTGATGCTGTAATTTTCGTTTCTCCAGTTATTAAGCACAGAACTTTATTTTGTATTTGTTCCAGGCATTTTTTGGCCGATTTGGACACTAATTAGAATTTCTCCACAGTATGCTAGCATCGGATTTATAAAGGTGTTATAGGTGGTATTCAATAACCATCTTTATATGTCAATGGCAATACCTGCTACCATATAGATCCGAAACTTGGATCAATACCAATTTACGTGTACACAAAATACAAATCGCAGAAATGAGGTTTCTGAGATATGCAGCAGGATATACGATACTGGACAGAAACATTAATACAAGTATTTGCTAAGAACTCAAATTTTAAGAACAAAATAATGCAATTAAGGACAAAAAGGTATCAATTCTACAGAATGCCCAACAAAAGAATGATAAAAAAAAGTTCTCAATTTTAAGCCACAAGATAATTGTACACCTGTCAAAGCTAACAAGTAATAGCAGTGGTAGTAGCAGCAGCAGCAACAGTAGTAGCCAAAGAAGAAGAAAAGGAGCAATACCTGTATGCTTATTTTCTTCTCGGGCAGCCAGCCAGGTGAAAAGATGATTAGATATCAACGTTTTGGGAGCGTGCATCTACGCTATCATCAGGATATTTATAAAATATTATAACCACAAATGAAATACTGGATATAACACAACCATAGACAAAGACAAAGCACTATCATAATTCCATTACTGAACAAAAGACTGGTTCCAGCAAATTAAATGCCAGGTCAGGAGATGGCGTAAGTATAGAAAATTGTTTCACAAAACGTAACTACTTAACTAGATTATCAATCTGTATTGATCGTTGCTCCTTAGTTCGACGGATATCCATTTTAAGGCCCATTTTCAAGAGGAGTTGAACTGAAGTCAGCATCACGATTTAGCGTGCTGCTTTCAGAGGAAATCGCCAAAGCCTCCTTAGTTCTCCTCTCCCAGTATCTGTTGAATTTTGTCAAGATAGTCGACTCTTGTGAAAAACGGCACTATGGTCGTTATCAAAACAATGCTCTGCCAGCCCAGACTTCTCAGTTTACATTAAACGAATGCTCTGTTCATGTTCGATTATTCTAGTAGCGATGGTCCTTCTTATTTGCCCTTTATACGGTGTGACACATTCACAGGGAATGCGGTACACTCCCGGAACTTGGTAGTCCAGTTTGTCTTTCACTGGTCTCAACAGATGTTTGATCTTCGGAGGAGGCTTGTAGATGGTCCTGATGTTGTATTTGTCGAGAATTCTGCTGATTCTGCCGGATAGATTGCCAGTAAATGGGAAGCAAGCTTAGCGGTAGTCTTATTTGACGCTTGCTGTGTTACAGGTTTCCCTTTCCTAGCTTTGGTGATCGAGGCTTCAACGTCATATTTGGAGTAACCGTTTTGACGGAAAGTGAGTCTCAGGTGCTGTTATTCTTGCTTTAAGTGGCTGGGATCAGAGATAGACAAAGCTGTGTGGGCCAGAGTATTGAGAACTCCCAGTCGTTGTGACTTATGATGAAAACTATGAGCGTTCAGATAGAGATCGGTGTGTGTAGGCTTGCGATATACTGCATGCCCCAGTGTAGCGTTGCTGCCTTGGAAACAAGAATGTCCAGGAATGAAAACAGTCTTTTGTTCTGTAATGCGAATTTTGATAGTGTTTTGTCTCTGTTTATATTTGTGTTATATCCAGTATTTTATTTGAGCTTATAACTTTTTATAAATCTCCTGATGATGGGAGAGATGTACACTGCCGAAACGTTGATATCTAATCATCTTTTCTCTTGACTGGCTACCCGAGAAGAAAGTGAGCCTATTCGTCGCCAGGAAAACTTCAGGTCTTATTTTAGGAATACATGTATGTTTGTTATTCCATTTTTATCATCCAATAAAGGTAATCGGGCTCCCTTGTCTCATATACGAGCTGTTTGTCATTTTAGATGTGGATTATTTTTATCCCTGTAGTAGTGTTCCGATATGAAAATACGAGTAATAGCCGTTAGAACTTTATTTTAATTTGTGACTACAAGGAGATATAAATTAAGTTTGTCGTCATCAAAATTGTCAGTCTACACATACATTGGCATTGCTGAGCAATAAAATATTATACCAAGTTCTGTATAATCGTTTCTTTTTTGTTATTTTAGTTTGCGACATTCACACCCTTAGCTTAACTATACGCACGGATAGCTATTATAGTGCAGAGAACTTCGAAAGATTATAACATTTGAAATTCCAAATGATGTGGTATTATGAATAATAGTGTTATGATTAATGTATTGAATGCTAAGTAACAAAACGACAATGGTGAATTTATTGAAGAACCTGATGAACCTCTAAAATGGAGTAAAATAAATAAAATGCCTGAGCCAGCAGTGAAATAACACTTTTTATATCTTGGAAATGCTACAGACCATGAAGTTACTATTGCATCAGATATTATGCGGTATAGCATGGAATTGCAAATCGTTTTGTCAAGCAGGAAAGATATTTACAAATATTCTGCAATAAAGGTTTTCAATAATAAATGGCAGCAAAGCTGGAGACTAGTGTGGAAACGTTTTGAACTCTTTTCCCCTGAAATCAAACTAGATGTTATTTATGGACATGTTAATGATGAAGGTCAATAAGTATTTTTAAGAGAAAATACTATTGTATTCACCGAACCGATCGAATATAACGGGGTATCTAAGGTGCAGGAGCTTTGGCATTTACGTGGACATCGCTAGAACAGGAAATATTCCTGGAAATCACACGAGTTTTTCTGAGCCAAAAGCTTTGCAAAATCTGCTTTTCTCTTAGTTTTAGTTCTAGCCAAATGTTTCATGGCTTATCAACAAAGTTTAGATGTGGGAAAAGAGCTTGCAACAATAGAATTGCTGATGAAGGTGAGTAAAAAATTCTTTATACATGTAATCTTGAATGCACATATAAATAGTGTAACTTTGCGAGTTCGCAGCATTAAATGTCCAAATTGCAGGAATTCAAAATGATCTTTATTTACGTAGAAATACACTTTGGACAATACTTACAGTAGCAGAATTACGTCACATACACAACTACAATCTTCTAAGATCATTGGCCACATTCAAACAGCGTTCACAGCTGCACGATGCTCTGTTTACAACAATAACTCTCGTTACAGCTCCGTTTACTACCCCTCGCCGTCGTGTCGCGATCTCATATATACCTTCAGTCATAGTTCTAGACTGTTCTAAAACAAACAAGAAGCCGAATGTTCTCTATCAATCAAGATGTCACTAGAATGTTCCATTTATCTGTTTTTGCATGTTTTTGTCTCCACCCTATGCTTATCTGCTTAGGCAAGCTCTTTATCTCCACTCGGCAACACCTGTTCCTTACCCCTCCACGCCGAACCATTTGTGTGCGTCTCCACAAGGTTGGTCGTCCCGAACAGCACCATCGTATCGGGCCAAACGATCCGGGTGTACCACCATCATTCCTCGAGGCACATCTGGATGCGGTAGACCGCGTTCATAGTCCTCTTACCACCCGTTACGGTACTTCTCAGTGTTGCTGAAGTTTCGGGCAGCGTCTCAGCGGGTAAGGCGGTACAACCAGACCAGGTCACCTTGCTGGAACACTCGGCTGTTGGCTTGCCTGAAGTACAGGGTTTTCATGCGGTCACTAGACCTCTGAATGTTCTGACGAGCCATGTCATGCATGTCGTGCAGCTGGTCCATCAGGTTCTCCACATGCTCCGGTGCTGGCTGTTTAGCGTCTGGGGCTACCAAAGTCACAAGGAAGGCACAAATCTGCCGAAAATTAAGCTGGCTGGCGCCATCCAATTGGTGACCCGTGTTGACGAGCGGTAGCCCAGCAGCAACAGTGTCACCTTGACCTCCCATTCTTGCTTATGGCTGGCCATGACTTTCCTCGGGTATTCTTCTAAGGTCTTGCTGTATATTTCAACCATGATATCCGACTGGGGAATTAGAGGTTTTTAGCAGGTCTTAATAATTCCAAGACCTTCTACTGCCTCCTTTAATAGGTTGAACTCGAAATTGGTAATCTGGGCGCTTTGGAGCTCTATCGGCACCCCAAAACGGCAGAACATTTACCCCATGAGGCAGCCTGTGATCGTGTTAGCCTTCTGGTTCGGGAATGTCTGCACCTCTGGCCACTTGGTGAAATGTTGGGTAGCTCTAAGGTCCAGAGACCCTGGACACATTTGAGCATCATTTCAACCCTTTCATTCACCGTCCGATATGAGTTATTTTTGTGGACGCAGAATTACAAAAAGTAGTCCAAGACTATCATTGGTTACTTATTGCCTAGGTCGGACACTGGGAATGGTCCAGCTATGTCGACGGCGTTCAGTTGGAATGGCACTCCGGCGTTGTACTGCTGCATGCAAACCCGGCCCCTAGTTTGGGGCCCGCGACTCGCCTCGCACTCTTTAACTTGATGGCACAAACTCTCATCATCTGCTCAAACCTCAGCCCGTACTACCGCCATCGAAGTCGGTCGATCGTTCGGGTTCCTCCCAAGTGTGTTCCTGAAGTACTGGCGTGAACTTCTTCTAAGACCTCCAGGACCTTACTTCGCTGATGTACCAACTTCTCTCTTTGTGTCTTACCATCGGCTGATTTCCATACGCGGAAAAGTACGCCCTCTCTGATCTTCAATATGTTCCATTCGGCCCAGTACCACTTGAATTTGGCGCTCCTCGGTGCGATGTCCTCCCAGGTTGGTCCTGTCCCTGCTTCCAGTTCCCTCAAAAGTGGCCCCAAGCTGGCATCCGCCAGCTGCTCAATCCTCAGGCCCACGCTATCCCAACCATCCGCAGGCACTGCCGTGACAACCCTGACAGCTGCGGCACGCCCCTTCTCTACCGCTCTTGTGCAATGGCCGCTCTCTTTTGTGCTGGGTTTTTGAGATATTGCGTCTGCATTGTCGTGGTTCTTCCCTCTACAATGTTCAGAGGTGAAGTCGTACTCCTGCAGCCTCTGTACCCAACGGGCTGTCTGGCCTTCCGGCTTACTAAAGCCCAATAGCCAGGTGAGGGCGAAGTGGTCAGTCCTCAGGTGGAATTGCTGACCTTACAGGTACATGTAGCAGTGCTTCAAGGTCTTCAATACGGCTCTTTGTGAATACTAGCAGCGCTATCGTTAACTGCTTATGCTAGCCCTTTATTATCCGGAAACACTAGCCGCCGGCGGATATCTATTTGCGCCGAAACTTAAATGACCGTTACCGCGACAATATTAAGGAGATTAGTTACATTAAAAAGTTCTTCATTTCTGCATAATGGTTGAATAGATATTTAGCTTTAGTTAAATAAAAGTACTGAATCACTGAAAAGCTGTTGAGGCATGTGACTGTAAAAAGCTCTTCATGTTCACAATATTGGAGTTCCCTGTACATGACTATCATTGTCACTGCGTTTCATGTTAATCAGCTCCTAGTTCAACTAAAGTCATCGCAAACACCAAGAATATCCCAGTTCTACACATTCCGAGGCTACACTTTAATAGCTTTCTAATTAGTATCCACAAGAGAGATTCTGTGAAGTTCGTTGCTGCAAATAAAAGGAAAAACAAAGTTTCCGTTCTACGGAGTAAAATGTTCCCTTTGTTTCTTTAATTTTACTGTCATTTGTTTATATCCACGGTAGCACGTATATTCGACTGTGTTTTGCTTCTGTTCCAAGAACTTTAGTTACTTGAATTATTATTATTTGAATTTGAATTTCCATATATGGAGATGTAAAGCAAACATGGCCCTCTGAAATTAATGAATAGGTTAAACTAAGTTGGCTTTGCTTATGACGCAACAGATTGCTTAGGGTTATTATCACTCCAAGTTATGGAACTTTCCAGAAATTCAACCTTTGACGTCAAGCTAATCAAATTTGAGTTTTGGCTTCTTAGCAACAAGACATTGTAGAATGAACCAATCCGAGTTCAGAAAAATTTTTAAATTAATGTCATCTTCACTTGTGAAAGTCTCAGTCCGTCTTGTTCTTTCGATGTAGTCAGACGTGTTATAGCTATCGTCTCGGATACAGACCCAGTATTAAGTTGCAAGAGGTCTGCTAGGTTCCTGCAAGGTACAAAAGTAATTTTATCTACTGATTAGCCATCAGTAAAAAGACTCGTCCAGTACGCGTCGCAAAAGAGAATACGTAAATGATGAGTGGCACGCTGTTGCGTTCACTACGCCTTTAAAATCAGGAAAGATGTTTGTAAATCATGTCTTAAAACATCGGCTGTGAAATAATTAAGTGAGAAAATAAATTCTCAAAATCTGAAGCAGTGTTTTAAATCAATTTTGTTGCCATTATCCACCAATCTGTTGCTGGTGCCCTACTGCCCTAGATTACAGAGTTCATCACTCATCGGCGGAGCTGCCGGCGGTTAGTCAAGTCTACATCATCGCAGTGACAACGAAGCTGGAGAGATAATCAATTCTTCATCCTGAGGAAGGTAAGTCGCATCACCGAAAGATAATGGGAAAACATATTACATAGGTAAGTAATGCTTGTTTTTTAACTTCTGTTATAACTAATTTCTTAGAAGTGACATTATGTAGATCTTCTAATGCTGTAATTTTCGCTGCTCCATTTACTAAGCGCAGAAATTGATTTTGTATTTGTTCCAAGCATGTTTTGGTAGATTTGCCACTTATTAGAATTTGTCCACAGTATGCTACCACCAGATTTATATAGGCGTTAGAGGTGGTATTCAATAACCACCTTTATATGTGTATGGCAATATCTGCTACCATGCAGATCCGAAACTTGGATCAATAAAAATTTACCTCTACAAAAATACAAATCGCAAAAATGAGGTTTCTGAGATATGGAGCAGGATATTCGATACAAGTCATCCGGTGTTCTTGTGCCAGGCGGGTGAACAGTTTTGGCCCTGTTGGAGAAACCCTTTATGAAGCAGCGGTAATAACTACACAGCCCTAGGAAATTGCGCAATTTTCTATAATCCTTTGGCTGAGGACAATCTCTCTCGGCCTCTGTCTTCTCTGGGTCTGTGGCCACTACTGTTGGTGAGACTAAGACTCAAGTAGTTGACTTCATTGCGGAAGAGCTGGCACGGCTTTGCGTTTAGCTTTAGGTAAGTTGGCTGCAGTCTCTGTAAACACCCTACTCAGGTCGTCGAGATGGACTTCGAAGATGTTACCGAAGATAGTGATGTCATCCAGGTATTGCTTGCAGGCGTCATAAGTGAATCCTCTCAACACTGATTCCATGAGGCGTTGGAAGCTATCTGGTGCATTGCAGAGGCCAAAAGGCATAACTGTAAACTGCCAAAATTGGTGGCCTCTCGAGAATGCAGTCTTCTCTTTTCCTTTTCATCTGTTCTAGAGCCACCTGCCAGTAACGCGACTAGAGTTTCAGGATCGAAAACCACTACACACCAGCAAATGCGTCCAGGGTGCCATCAATTCCGGGAAAGGTCAAGCAATCCTTCCTGGTGACAGCGTTCAGCTTCCTGTAGTCCACGCAGAATAGTAGCTCTCCTTTCTTCTTCGTCACCAGAACTGCAGTGGAACACCAAGGACTGTTGCACTCTTCATCACTCCCCTGGATCATATGTCCAGCAACATGTACCGTACCGACGCATGATTAGCTAGCGAAACGCGTCTGGGTGATTGCCGAATACCCTGGGGGTCTCCGGTTCAATTTGCTGGAGCACTTCATCCGTGCGGCCGTAGTCGCTGTTGCCTTGGTTTAAGACGCGCTGGTGTGACTTCAGCAGTTGTCGAACGTTCTCCAGCTGTTCTGCGGTCAGGTGGTCGGCCGCCCTCTCCAATAAGCCTTCCAGCCGGGGTCCCAGGTTTTGCGTTGGTACCGGCTCCTGTGTCCAGACGATTGTTGTCACGCTGAACGCGATCTCACCTGTCTCCAACTCCTTTCCAGCCTGGAGGTCGTGATCGGTATCTGCTAGGTTGAGCAGCCCCACTAGCACCTCCTCCCCACACGGCAATAATGTCCTGGCTACAGACAGTCCGTGCACAGGCTTCTTCTGGTCCAGCATCATGTTCTGCGCCCACTGGCCTTCCAGTCGTGCCCACACCATCACCTTGCTTCTCGCAGGGAGAACCACGGCTTCCTTCAGGATGACCCTGAAGCTTCCATGGCGCTCTTCAGGCTGCAGGAGTACGACCTCTACTCCGATAAGCGACAGGACCTTCCTGCCGACTTCGTCCGTCGCCTGGTGGCTCCTGAGGGCATCCATTTCCAGTATCACATCCTCAACCAACTTCTCGACAAACACTCACAGACCTCAGGCACTCCTTCTCAATGTCATTTTGAGTAAGGCCTCCTTCTCCACAGGCAAAGTGTCATGCAATGCCGTCACAAGCTGGTAGGGTCGGCTCGGCTTCCTCGTCGGCAAACCCTTGGCCACGTCAGGTGTGATGATGGTCATGGTTGCCCCGTTGTCAACGAGCACGCAGCACGGCTCCTCTCTCACACAACCGTCCGCGTTGAGGCTGTCAACCTTTAACCGGCTGACGGCGCGCAGTGTCACTCGAGGTGATGGTGGTGATGGTACCAACATGACCCTCTCCTTGACGGCCCTTACTCGTTTTCCGGCTGCTGTTCCTGGTGTTGGTCATATTCGTGGTCATCTTCGAGTTGCTATTTGCAGTTTTGGTCTTCGATGTTAATTTTGCCTTCAGTTCTTCCATCTTCTCGGTTATGTTGTCGTTATCCCACTTCCTGACACCAATTGTGACTTTGTGGGTTCGTAGAATTTAACGTCCAATTTGTCGAAATTCTAAAGGTTCTTTATTTCCGTAGGAATACACTGATCACTACTCACGTAACAATATCACATCACATATACAACACAATCTTCCAAGGTCGAAGATAATAACAATCAGCTCTCGTTACAACAACACTTTACAGCTGATTACTGCTCGCCTCACTACTTTACAACTGTCCGCTGGCGTGTCACAATCGCTTACATATCCCATTCATAAATTCGAGAGGTTTCAAGTACAAACAGGAAACCAACTTTTCTCTGTCAATCACGATATCACTAGAACCTTCCAAAAGTGAAATCCTATCTGTGCCAGCAAGACCTTAATCTTAGCTATCTTTATTTGCCGGCTTTTTGTGAACACCAGCCGCGCTATCATTAGCTGCTTATGCAAGCTCTTTATTACCCTGGAACGCTATCCGCCGTCTGTTATTTATTTGCGCCAAAACTTTAATGTCCGTTACCGCGACGATATTAAGGAAATTAATTACATTAGATGTTATTCATTGGTGCATAATGGTTGGATGGATATATAGCTTTAGCTAAAAGTACTGCATTGCTGAAAGCTAGTTGAGGTATATGACTATAAAAAGCTGTTCATGTACATAATATTGGAGTTCCCTGTACATGACTTCCTTGTCACTGCTTTTCATGTTAATCAACTTCTAGTTGAACTGAAGTCATCACAAACACCAAGAATATCCTAGTTCTACACATTCCGATAGTATTCTTCAATAGCTTTCTAATAAGTATCCACAAGATAAATTCTCTTAAGTTCGTTACTGCAAATAAACGGAAAAACAAAGGTTTCGTTTAACGGAATATAATGCTTCAATTTTTTTCTTTAATTTTACTGTCATTTGTTTATATCCACGGTAGCACTTATATACGACTGTGTTTTGTTTATGTTAGAAGAAGTGTATTTATTTGACTGTCGTTTGTTTATCTCCAAAACTACATTGCTTTATCACGATAATCCTCTGTACGTCAAAACTTGAACTTTATAAGGATGTTGCTTGGTGCTTGTAAGGACTTTCCTCATGAAACTTTGGCTCATATATTGGATTATAACGACAAAGTTATTGTAAATATTTTCGTATTTGTTATATTTATTTGTATTAAGTTTTGCAGTAAGACAATATCCATTGAAGTATAGCTATATATTGTACTTATTTTTCAAGGTAACAGATATTGGCTAGTCCTTTACGCATCCAGTTGCTGCATTCCTCGCCATTGTATGGAAAAGTGGAGCGCAATCTGAATGCACATTATTATTCAATTATTATTTCGCAACCTCACTATTGGAATGGTGCTGATCGGTATTGCCAAATATCATTAAAATTAGAATGACTTCCTTTTCACTCAACATCAGCTAGACTATTACTTAACGCACTGAAGGTCACATTCATTGTCATATACCAGTAAATTTGGTATCATATCTCTATTGAAACAAACAAAAGAGAGTCGAAAAACCAATTTCCATGAATATTGTGACTTTGTGGGCTCGTAGAATTGAAAGTCCAATTTGTTGACATTCTAAGTATTCCTTATTTCCCTAGCAATACACTGTTCAATTCTCACGTAACAACATTACATCACGTATAAAAAACCAAGCTTCATGACAATAACAAACAGCTTACTCAACTTCCACTGTTTACAACACTATTGTTACATGTATTTACAACACAACAACTCTTGTCACACTACTCTCTCAGCTGCTCTCTTCTTACCCCACTCTTTTACAACTGATTGTTGGCGTGTCCTCGCTTTCTTATATTCCTCATTCATAAATTCGGGATTCTTCCAGAAGAAACAGAATATTCTATCACATTCTACAAGCGTAACTTAATCTATACCGGCAAGTACTTTATCGCAGCTGTCTTCATTTGCCGGCCGTTTTTGTACACTAGCCGCGCTATTGTTAACTGCTTATGCAAGCTCCTTATTACTGTGAAACGTTATCCGCCATCTATTATCTATTTGCGCCGGAACTCCTTATGCCTCTTACCACGACAATGTTACCGAAGGACTGTCATAAAACGTGCTTTCGTTGATATAAATAAAGAAGGGTCAAATCACAGAAAAATGGAAAACCTTTTATCTCGTTTGGCTTAAACTTATCCCATTGTATTCAACAGAACCAAACTGCACACAATTACTCCTATGCATACTTTTTGAATACCTACTGAAGAGTGCTATCTCGGATCTGTAAAAGGTGTAGAATGTTTTATTTAAAATAACAAAGTTTTAGATGCTCCGGTTACGCCTTAAAGGTCTTAGTAACCATTTTTGTTCGACACTATTCATATTTTCACTCCACATTACAGTTTAGAAATCTGTTTTCATTTGCGGACTATGAGGTCCTAATAGTGAAACCCAAAATAAACTACAAAAGCAAGATACATTGGGCACAGTTGTACAAGACTTTAGCATGACAAATATGAACAGAAAAACAAAAACAATGGCATTTAATGGTTAATAGTCCGTCCGTTCAAAAATACTATTGAAAAATAGGATTCTAGTAAAACTGACAGCATTCAACGTTCTTGGGTGTAAAATATCATACATTAATGAAGAGGATACATGCGGGAAATAAACGAATGTATAACCTTAAGACGAACATTAAAAGATAAGGCAATGTATGCATGCTGCCAATGCTGTGGAGTCAACAATAAAATCATTCTTCTTGTGGTTTACCAGCACTTAGAGTTATATCATTATAAATTTTGTGAAGCTGTTCAGTTTTGTAGATATTCTCTATCCATTTCTATACTAGAGAGCCAAATACACACTTTGGAGAAGTAAGTATGCCAATTCAATGGAGATGGTTTCCTAGGCAATCATTTTCTGTATTAAGACTCATCATGGCAACAACAGACTTACCTGGCCATTCTGGAATTACAGAGGAATATCCTAGAAGGCTTTTTATATTTCGTTTATTAATTTTTTCGGTTAGACCATACTTGTAATTTTATCTTTCTTCTGTGTGATCAATTTAATTCATTCATATGGGAAGGCTTTTGTTTCTCTCTGTTTAATTTTACACCCTTTGATTGCTAATATATCAGCCATTTCATTCGCCTTAACTCCACATTTGGCAGGAATCCATTGCAAATCAATATTTGGTCCAACTTTCTTAATGTTCTGGATTATACTTTGCATTTTTAGAGTAGCTCTATCTTTGAATACGATGTGGATGCTGCAGTCAGAACTGATGCTTTATAATCCGACAAAATGTGCCCGCCTCGACAGCGTGGTGGTAGACTGTCTGCCTCACGTTCAAGAGGTCCCGAGTTCGGATCTCGCGTCAGGGTGAGTTACCTGGATAAGGTTTATCCCGGGGATTTTCCTTATGCTGAAAGACGAATGTCTGGTAGCTCTATGCTGTATGAACCCTTGGCTGGTTTGAGCATCATTTCAGCTATTCCATTCATCGTCCATATGACTTATCAATATTCTGGTGTCGTTGCAGCCAAATAAGCATGTTTTGGAGCGAAGGATACATAGTTAATACTTAACTATCAAATTTTGTTATATTTCTTCGAGCATGTTTGTGGAAAGAGAATAATTCGCTCGTTCCACTAGTGCCATCTCCATGTTCATCAGAGGGAGGGCCATCTGTATAAATATATATCCAGTTTACAGAAGGTTAACTTGTGTGTATACTTTGTATAGATGAAGCCTTAACCATGACTGGACCTGTTTATGTTTAAGTAATGGGCTTATTTCAATTAGGTTATAATCAGTGTTGGAATTATCAATTGGGTTGTACCTAAATTGAATTTTCTTAGTTACGTTACATATTTGAAATTTCGCCCATTTATTTGAATCTGGGCGCCTTTAATGTTTCTCATAGGTAAGTAACGCTTCTTTTTCAACTTCTGTTATAACTGGTTTCTTAGAAGTGAAACCATGTAGAGCTTCGAATGCTGTAAATTTCTTTGCTCGAGTTATTAAGCACAGAACTTTATTTTGCATTTGTTCCGAGCATTTGTGGTCGATTTTGACACTTAGAATTTCTCCAAAGTATACTAGCATCGGATTTATACAGATGTTATAGGTGGTATTCAATAACCACCTTTATATGTCAATGGCAATACCTGCTACCATATAGATCCGAAACTTGGATCATTACCAATTTACGTGTACAAAAAATACAAATCGCAGAAATGAGGTTTCTGAGATATGCAGTAAGATATACGATACTGGACAGAAACATTAATACAAGTATTTGCTATGAACTCAAATTTGAAGAATAAAATAATGCAATTAAGGGACAAAGAATTATCAATTCTACAGCATACCCAACAAAAGAATGATCAAAAAAAGTTTTCAATTTTAAGCCACAAGATAATTGAACACCAGTCAAAACTATCAAGTAATAGTAGTAGTAGTAGTAGTAGTAGCAGCAGCAGCAGCAACAGTAGTAGTAGCCAAAGAAGAAGAAAGGGAACGATACGTGTATGCTCACTTTCTTCTCGGGCAGCCAGCCATGTGAAAAGGCGATTAGATGTCAACGTTTGGGGAGTGTACATCTCTCCCATCATCAGGATATTTATGAAATGTTATAACCTCAAATGAAGTATTGGATATAACACAAATATAGACAAAGACAAAACACTATCAAAATTCGCGTTACTGAACAAAAGACTGCAGTAAATTATATGCCAGGTCAGGAGATGGCGTGAGTATAGAAAATTGTGTCAAAGAGAGGCACTTACTTAACTTCATTATTAAACCGTATTGATTTTTGCTGCTTAATTGGAATGATGTCCATTTTAAGGCCGTTTTCCAAGAGGATCTCATCTAAAACCCAGCATCACGATTAAGCGTGCTCCTTTCAGAGGAAATCGCCAAAGCCTCCTTAATTCTGCGCTTCCAGTAATTATTGCATCCTCCGAAAGTAGTCGTCTCCCGATAATTGGCTCTATAGTCGTTATAAAAACAAAGCTCAATACCCAGACTTCTCAGTTTCCACTAAACGAATGCTCCGTTCATGTTCAATTATTCTAGTAGCGATGGTCCTACCGGTTTGTCCTATATACGGTGTCTCACATTCACAGGGTATGCGGTACCCTCGCGGAACTTGGAAGTCCAGTTTCTCTTTCACTGGTCTCAACATATGTTTTATCTTCAGAGCTGGCTTGTGGATGGTCCTGATGTTGTATTTGGTGATAATGCTGGTGATTTTGCCGGATATATTGCCTGTAAACGGGATGTAGGGTGTAGCGTTAGGCTTTTCTGATGCTTGCTGTATTACAGGTTTCCCATTCTTAGATTTTGTGATCGAGGCTTCAACATCATATTCGGAGTAGCCGTGTTGACGGAAAGTGAGTCTCAGGTGCTGTAATTCTTGTTTTAAGTGGGTGGGATCAGAGATAGACAAAGCTTTGTGGGCCAGTGTATTGAGAACTCCCAGTCGTTGAGACTAATAATGGAAACTATGAGCGTTCGGATAGAGATCGGTATGTGAAGGTTTACGATATACGGCGTGCCCCAGTGTACCGTTGCTGTTATTTGAAACAGGAATGTCCAGGAATGAAAACAGTCTTTTGTTCAGTAATGCGGATTTTGATAGTGTTTGTTCTCTGTTTATATTTGTGTTATATCCAGTATTTTATTTGAGATTATAACATTTTATAAATGTCCTGATGTTGGTAGATATGTACACTGCCGAAACGTTGATATCTAATCATTTTTTCACCTGGCTGGCTGCCCGAGAAGAAAGTGAACGCATTCATCGCCAGGAAAACTTCAGGTGTTATTTTAAGAATACCTGTATGTTTGTTATTCCATTTTCATCATGCATTGAAGGTACTCAAACTTCCTTGTCTCATATACGAGCTATTTGTCATTTTAGATGTGGATTATGTTTTTCCCTGTACTAGTGTTCCGATATGAAAATGCGAGTAAGGGCCGTTAGAGCTTCATTTTAACTTGTGACTGTTGTCGGCACAATTGTCAGTCTACACATACAATGGCATTGCTGAGTGATAAAATATTATATCAATTCACGTATAATCGTCATTGCGTCATTCACACACTTAGCTTAAATATACACACGGAGAGCTATTTGTTTATAAAGAACTTCGAAAGGATTATAAAATTTGAAATTCCAAATGATGTGCTGATATGAATAATGGTGATATGATTAATGTATTGAATGTTAAGTAACAGAACGACAATGGTGAATTTCTTGAAGAATCTGATGACCCTCTAAAATGGAGTAAAATAAATGAAATGCCTGAGCCACCAGAGACATAAAACT